>JAOEGS010003291.1:0-15641 GCA_025447755.1 Corythornis vintsioides
TGGGGTGTTGTGGGGGCGGGGCGGGCCCCCCAGGATGCTTTCTTTGGATCTACAGGCACCCGGGAGGAGATTTTTTGTTCCTGAGGGGTTTTATTTGGGTCTGAGGACATCCTGGGGGATATTATTTGGATCCAGGGGGGTTTTATTTGGGTCTGGGGGGTCCCCAGGGTGTTTTATTTGGGTTTGGGGGCATCCTGTAGCCACCTAGAAAGCGTTCACAGCTGCTAGTAAAGCTTACTGTAGGCAACAAGCTAGAGGCTGCCAAGCATATTCAGAGTGAAGAGTTGCAGCTAAGCTACTTCTATACTAGGGAGAACTGGATGTTTCTGAGCAAGCTTTTTGTTTTGTTTTGTTTTGGTCCACTGTGTAGCTGGTAGATGCCTTGAGCTCTGGTGGTCACAGAGGCTCAAATCTTCACTTGTGGTTATGCATTTTCTCAAGAGGCAGACAACATGTCAGGGCAAGAAGGTGGATGGTAAAATTTAAGATGTTTTGGGAAACATTTAAAATGTTACTCTGTGGCTCAGGACATCTTGCCCAGGAGTTACTCTTGAGTAGAATTCTGGTGAGAGGTGTTAACTGGCTTCTGTTTCTGTCCATTCAATATAGTTTCATCACATTACACAAGAGTATTTCACACATTGCACAATGTTGTTGTCTGGCAAATCCATTTCTTCTGTGTTGGGATGTTGCTGGTACCTTTTGGGAGTTCTGTCTCTCCACTTTTTGGAAAAAAAAAATAAAAATACTTCAGTTGCTTTGGAGCACAAGTTCATTGATTTTCCAATACCATTACTGGAGGGTCCATGTCACAGGCTCAGGCAGAGTTCACTGGCTATCACACCATGGAAGATTTATCTCTGAGGCTTGTTGAGTTTGTTGTTTTGTGTTCTGGTTGGTTTTTTGTTTTGTTTTGTTTTCTAAATAGACAAATCTGCAGGGGTATGACTGGCTGAAAAAAATTCCAAAGTGCTGGTGCAGAGCAGTGCAAAGCTGCTGTGTCAAAAGGAGATCTGCTTCTGGACTCTATTAGGGCAGCAGGCATTTGCTTTGCTTCTCTATTGCTTCTCCTTCCAGGCCCAAAGGTGCCCTGGAGAAAGTGGAGAGGGTTTGTGTGTCTTTACTTTCTTAGTACAGCCATGCCCAAAGTGACTGATGTAACAACCAGAGTGCTGCAGTGGAGTGAACTGAGATCACCCTGATGCTCCTCAACATTTTCTGCCTGGGCAGGATGAGAGAAAGCCATCAGGAGTGACAGAGCTTTCCATCTCTGTCCTGCCTTGGTGCCCTGGGGTCAGAAATGGGATATGTGCTCTACTTCTGAAAACACAGGACCCGGGAGAAAGCTGAGACTGTTTTTTCCCTTCAGTCTTCCCAGCTAGGAATGTGGGCCTGGACCTTGCACTCAATCCCTTCTTCTCCATCCAGGCAGCTTCCCTGTGGCATCCATCACACCTCAGGGTAACAGAGCGACTTGTTTATCTGCTGCAGCCAGCCCTGCTGAGTCTTCAGAGGAGTGGAATTACATTCTGGATGACAGCTTGGGCTGCAGCCACCTTACTGAACACTGGCTAAAATTTCCCCCGGTTGTCGCCCTCACTTTAGCCCCCCGCGGGTGGGAGCAGTGGCACAGAGAAGCCTGAGGAGCTGCTGGCATTTTCCCCTCCTTCTCTTGCTGCCTAACCAAGGAGGTGGCAGATTTTGTTTTCATAGCACAAGTTTTGAAATCTTTTTTTATTTGTTGTTTTTTAATCGGCCAGGTTCAGGGACAAGAGAGTGGGTGCACTGTCCATAACTGTAACCATCACCTCAGATGTCTGCTTGGGGCCATCCCCACAGTCTCGAGGGGACTGCACAGTCTGATCTGCTGCCACTCCTGCCATGTGCAATTTAGGTCGTCAGGGGAATCATTTAGACAGAGGAATAGATTTTAATTAGAAGGATGGAATTCCTTCACGATAAAAATGGCCCTGGACTAGTGTCGTGCTGGCCCTTCTCAGCACTGCAAAGGAGGGGACGTGGACTGAATCTTTTATGTGAAATAAGAGAGGTTATTCAAATGAATAAAAATTGACTTATTTCTATGGCACATCAAAGTCAATTGGGAATCTGCAAACCCACTCCCTTCCCTCCAGCCTGTCCTCACAAGTCCTGGGATTTACAAGGAAGGATGCTGGCAGCAGGAATGCTGGGTGAGGACAGTCACCAGTCTAGGGTATACCAGCTGCTGTACACTGACTGAACTGTGTCCACTGCACCATGGTGGACCTGGGTCTTTCAAGGCAGGTGCTGAAAAAAGGCAGGAGGGTTGGATGTGGAACACGACTCCGTTTGCCTTCCACTGCCTGTGAGATGGCAACAGGGCCTGGGGGCAGCCACAACTTCAACAGAGCTTCTTTACAGGGGTGACTGTTCATGTGCCTGGGTGATAAGAGGGTGGAAGGAGGCATGCAGAGCTGACAGAGCTGGAAACCCCACTACAAGGGGTTTGTTATGGCAATAGTATTTGAGAGTAATTTCTCTGCCAGAAAATATGATGCTTGTAATGTAGCCAAGCCCTCTGCTAGCTGGAGAGCCAGCTGCAGAGGCTTGCCCGAGGCACTGAGAATGCCATCTGAGCAAGTTACAAGGAAATCTCTATTTAAATAAAAAGGAAAAAGAAAAAAAAAAGAGAAAAAGAAAAGCAGGTCAGGAATATGAGGCACTCTGTGTCCTGCCAGAATGTTCTCTTTTTATATCAAGGGTCTGATTCTGTGAAGAAGCACTTTTTTGTCCTCCTTCAGACTGCTGACCAGAGAGGGAGAGTAGGAAGCAAAATCATACTCATCCATGAAGTATCCCTGTGAAACAGAATTATAGATTCATGGAAAATAGAGCTCTCTGGATGTCCTGTGGTTTCAAAGACTCATTCATGGGCGCACGGTGTGTGATTCAGCCACCAGCAGAATGAGATTCCTTTTGTTGGGTGTTTTCCTCATACTCCCTGCCAGCTGCAGACAGCACAGTGCCCCCTGGCAGTGCCCAGCACTACATCAGACAGCACAGTGCCCCTTGGCAGTGCCCAGCAGCACAACAGCCTCCTACAGACACTCTACACATCGGAGGGTGAGCTCTGCTGTCAAGTCTCAGTGGTAGATGTTGATGTTGGGATGATAGTGCCACTGGTTGGGATTTTCTGATGAGTGTTTAGAAAATGACAGTTTGCAGAACCAGAAGGAACACACTTGTTACAAATGTATTTTCCCAGTGGAGTTTTTTGCTTTGTGATACTCTGAGAGACAGCACAGGCTTGACTGGCCAGGAGGAATGATCTGGATCCATCCTCTGGGAGTACTCTAGTTAGATCTGGAGGTTGAACTTCACACAGAGTATCCACTATCAGCTACTCTACTGAATAAGGGAAAGGGCAGAGAAATATCTTGCTTTTGTGGAAAACTCTGGGAGGTTTTCACATCACTCAGATCTGAAGTGAGAACAAATGTTTCCTCTAAAAATGTGAAAACTCTTCCTGCCCAGAACACCTCAGCAGAGGGGCTAACTGATTTAAAAGCATCTCATGCTTTTTGATACAAGATAGATGAGCACTAACTTTGACTTCTATGAACCAACCACCTTTTCCAAGTCCAGTTGTGTCAATAAAAAAACCACAGTGAGGCCCAGACAGACTCAGTCCCAGTTGGAACACAACACTGCTTGCACCGCTACGTTCCTTGTTGCAGCAAACCCAGGATGCTCCATTATTTTTCTGAAAGCCTTGGTGAATGCACCAGAATCAACACTGGAAAAGGAGAGGCTCTGAAATCAGTTGTTTACTTTCCTTTCTGAGGTGGGGACAGGCACTGTGCCCAACACAGCCCAAGCCTTGCAGTGAGTGAGCTGGAGGTGCCCACCCATGCTTCCGCTGCTAGAAAAGTTCCCGGCTTTAGTGGCAGGGACAACTGCCTCTCCCCAAACAATCCAAGCCTCTGGAGTAGGTGAGGTGAAAAACTGTCACAGTGCAAGATTTGGAGTTGTTTGGGATGATTTTGTTGTCCTGTAGACGTGCCAGTGACCTTCCAGTGATGGGTGGGTAGCCACTGGGCACTCCAGTTAGCCTCCCATGCTATAATTAGCTACAGAGAGTTCTGACAGGATCAATAACTTACCCATCGATCTTCTGTGCCTCTGTTCCACATCTGAAGGGTGAAGAAGAGCTACTGGCAAATGATTTAGCTGGTGGTGCCCCTTGAGCCTGCTGCACGCCTCCTGAAAGGTGAGGAAAGGAGAATTTGGAGGAGTTACTCCTCACCCCCTCACCCATGGGTGGCAGGAGGCAGCAGCAGCAGCCAGCACCGTGCTCTCTCTGGGCACCCACTGAGCTGCATGGATCTCCAGGCCTCACCCTGTCTCTACTTAAAGGCTCTGGGCCATTTCACACGTGGCTTTCCAGGAGTTCTGGCTGCAGGGTGGTGTGGGAGAGATGGAGGTGCAGGGCAAGGGTGGTGATAGTGGAGATGGAGATGGATTTCAGGTGGGAAATGAAGGTGTGAAGGCTTTTGGCTGTGGGACTGGCAGCTGGGACACAGCCAATCATTGGGAATTTGCACCCTCCCCATCCTCTCTCCATCACAACAATGTCTGAAGGCACCCCACCCCAATCTAGTGGTTATCTGCACGCTTAGTTAAGGGGAGCAGCTTCCATGTCAGTATCCCCCGTGCCAGTTCCTGCTGCACAGCAATCTCCAGCAGGGAGGGAACATGTTTGTGTTCAGCACCAACTTCCAGTCACCAGGAAACCCCTTGTCTGCTCAGGCCCCTTCCTCTTCCAAACTCCAAGAAGCAGGAAGATAGTTATTGAATAAATAAAAAAGGAAATACGTAAAAAATACGTGAAAAATAACTGAACAGCAGTCAGCTAAACTCCAGCTGTAGCATAGCTGTATGTTTTGTCCAAACACCTTTGGAAACCTGCCTGCTTCATGCAAGCTGGGTTTGTATTTCAGCAAGTGCATGTACACCACTGCTGTGCTATAAATAACTGTCTTCTGTACTGGCTAACTTCATCCACCCTCTCTGAACCCTCCTACCTAGGCTTGTTGCACCCAAACAGATTCAGAGATGTTCTTCCTGTTTGGAAGGAGGAATATCCACTTGGGCAGGCAGTGTTGAATCATCAGCAAAAAGTTCAGACTCATTTTGTTGGATGCCCTACAGTATGAAGACTGGATTTGATAGTGACAAGAACTTGTAGCAGAAACTTGATTCTTGAGCCATGCTGCTCCAGATGCCTTCTCTCCAAGGCTACAGCTTTGAGAAGGAGTTGTACTAAAGCTTGGCTGAAGATGAGGACAGATTCAGGGAAAAATGTGCTGCATTCCAGTTTGTACAGTCTAATTACGGCAAAAAGATTTCAAGTGAAGCTGAGTATATTGTCATCCAATCCTCATCTGATTTTTGACTTCCTTGGTGATGTGATGCAGAGAGGTCACTAAAAAGAAACTCTTCCGAGTGCCCTTGGCTGGTAGTCAGGCTTTTGGTGTTTGTTCAGCTCTCCTGAACCAGCACCCCTCTGCAGACACTGAGCAAAGGCTACAGGAGTTCTGACTACATCTTTGTCCTATCTTCTCCTAACTCGCTTCAAGAGAAATGAGTTGCTTCACTCAGGCAAAAACTCTCATTTGGCTTTTCTAGAACTAGAAGAAATAGTTTGAGTGGGGTTATTGGAGACCAGAATATTTCCCCTCTTTCCCAATTTCCTCCAAAACAATTGATCAGCTCTGTTATTTTAGGACAAGGAGCCTTCTCCTTTCCTCTCTGGCCTGATGTCTAGTCACACCCTGGAGTATTTGCTGGACTTGCTGCATCAACAATATTTGCTTTCTAAGTTCCAGGGCAGACAGCAATGATGCTATAAAGGCAACAAGGCTTCTCACATCTTTTCTGATCAGCTCTGTCAGAATGAAATTCTACCTACCTTTCTTTTTTCTTTCTTTTTTTTTTCTTTTAACAAAGAGATTCTAGATTATTATATCTCAATTTCTGAACCCTGAGATATTTCAAGAAGTCATAGTTCAAGGGTACAGAGATATTGATATCCATGTTATGTACTGGATCATGAATGAGAAGACAAAATTCTGTGGGAATTCTTGATCTCTTCAAAGATGTTTGTGAGGATGTTAATGCTTGGTGTGGCAGAAAAAATCCAATTTATCACTGAAATCAACTTGTGATTATACCAATGGTGTTTGTTTTCTGGCTGTTGTTTTCAGTGTGGAGCAGCTTCACACCAAAAACATGGGGGGTTGCTTGTATACTCTGCATTAATCTTCCAGTGTTAGGAAGAAAATAAAATCTATCTATTCCCCAGGCAAATAACCTTTCCCAGTTTTCACTCTTATGATCTTCAGCAGTGAGGAGGGTGGAATATGAGTAAAAATCACCCTTGCAACTTGTGCAAAGGCAGAATGGTGGCCATGCATTAGAGACCCAAGGGAAGTCACCTCATTTAGACCTTTAGCCTGTTAAGACCCTTGAGATAAGGAGCTGCCAAGATTTTCTTCCAAATTCTGTTTGAACAGTTTCTTTCAGAATGTTCCCTCTAATTGTTTACAAGACAAGAACTCCAACAGAGGTTTGCTGCCTTACCAGGGAGCTGTGGGAAGCACCAGTGAAACTCCGCATGCAAGGGGAGTGACACAAAACCAGATGACACAAGTGATGACAAAAGCTTAGCCTTTAAAAGTTTCTGTTTGCATCAATCTGAGATCCTACTAATGCAGCCACCTTACAGTGTTGTGCATCCTCCACCTTTTGTACAGATCTGATGGTTCTTCTCTTCAGAGCCCTCATTTCAATCAAACTTCCAGAGAGCTGGGGGCTGGGGGCTGGCTGTGCTGCCTGGGAACTGGAGCAGAATCCTCCTTGGTTTATACCCCACACATCACCTGCTTATTTAGCCTGAAACACCCCTCCTTCCCATCTGGGAGGCTGCCTCTGAGGCCAGGTATGGGAATCCTGTTCCTTATTAATGAAAACTATTTGAAAGTGATCCCACCATGCATGGGAAAAAAAAAAAAAAAAAAAAAAAAGCCTTCTAAGCAAAGCTATAAAATATCAAAATGGATACTGAGCCTTTTTTTTCCATCCTAGAGGAAAAAAAGCCCAACATTTTATAAAGAAGGTTTTTACTTCCCAGAACTCTGTTGTCTCACATCATCAAGCCCAAATTAAGCCTGCACTTGCTGCATAGGTGAAAAGCCCTATCTTCAAATGACGCAGGCTGGGGAGCAACTCAGCACTCTCCAGATTTAATCCTGACAGGCAGGAGCAGGTGAAAGCCACGCTGCCTAACCTTGGAAAGATGACCACACACCACTCTTGATTTACCTTTGATGGCTGGTAGATAAAGTAAGGGTTAATTAAGGAACTTCTAGAAGGAGCACAGGATTTTCAGGTGAAAGGTGGAGCAAGGAACGTGCTGACCCAGAAACAGGCTTATGGTTTGGTTTTTTTCTCCTGAAGGTCTTAGAGTGATTGTAAAGATCCACAGCAAAATGTGCTGTGTGAGAGAAGCTGGGTGGAATGTGTCTGTCAAATGCCTGGGTGTTGGAGGCACTGGTTTACCCTGGCATGCTGTGAGAGCATTAGACACTAGGATAGTGGCACACAGTGTGTAAAGCAGGCACACTTTGCAGCACTTGGTGTTACAAAGCTCTGAAAAAAAAATCTTTTCACCGAAGGCAAGCTTGAAAAAATGGGCAGGACCCAAAAAAGCCTTTAATTAACACTTTGCTTCCTTTCTCCTTTTTATTATTTTTTTTTTTTTCTGCTAGAGATTATTCACATTGCTCAGTACCAAGATAAAGATGAGTGAACGTTCTTGCTTTCAGTAAGAATCCTGCTGCTGCAGCTTTATCTTTAGCTGTTAGCAGATGAGCTATTGCATCACCACTCAGAGACCCTCTACTGGGAAAGGAAGAACAAAGTTTGCTTTGCTTTGACATCATGGGTTTTTTTTTCCCTTTGGCTAATGGTTTATTAATTTAATAAGAATGTAAAGCAGTGGTGAGTCCTGACACAGAAGAGACATTAACTGCAGTATTTTGTTGCTGTGTGTTTTCCTTTTGGTC
Organism: Corythornis vintsioides; assembly: GCA_025447755.1. Classification (NCBI taxonomy): domain Eukaryota; kingdom Metazoa; phylum Chordata; class Aves; order Coraciiformes; family Alcedinidae; genus Corythornis; species Corythornis vintsioides. The sequence goes on from JAOEGS010003291.1 coordinate 8,109, forward strand.
TGTCTCTGGACAACAGACTGAAGGAGCTGAAGGAGTTTTGTGTGAGGAAGAGGAGGCTGAGGGGAGCCTTCATCACCTGAAAGGACAGTGAGAGGCTGGTGCTGGGCTCTGCTCACAGGGCATCAGTGCCAGAGCCAGAGGGGATGGATTCAGCTGCTCCAGAGGAGGGGCAGACTGGGCAGTTGGGGAAAAATTTTCACAGTCAGAGCAGCCAGAGCCTGCCCAGGGAGGGGGTTGAATCACCAGCTCTGGAGGGGGTGGAAGGGTCGTTTGGATGTGGGTTTGAGGGACGTGGTTTGGGGGTGAACTTTGTAGAGTAGGGATAATGGTTGGACTTGATGACCCCAAGGGGCTTTTCCAATGTGAATTATTCTATGGTTCTGTGAATCAAAGCAACCTGCAGCTTCTCAGGAAGTAGGGAAGATGTATCTCATTAGCCAGGGAGTTGGGCAGCTCTTTCATTCAGGAGCCTTGACTGTGCTAGGCTGGGCACACAGGACATCTCACAACCCAAACCAGCTTGAACATTGCTCCCTGTGAGTCTAAAGAACCACCCAGGCAGGTAGAAGAATGAGTGCCAAGCACAGATGCCAGCTGTGTTTCCATGAGGTGCTTTCCTCTTGTCCCCTCACTTGCTACACAGGAGAACTGACCAATCCCCACATCCCCACAGCCTCCTGTCAGATGGCTGGAGAGTGTAAGAAGGTCTCCCCTCAGCCTCCTTTTCTCCAGGACAAAAAAAACCCAGCATTTCCCTCAGGCACTGCTCATAAGAATTATTCTTTAGATCCTTCATCAGCTTCTTTGTTCTTCTCTGGACAAGCTCCAGCACCTCAGTGTCCTTCTTGGAGTGAGGGGCCCAAAACTGAACCCAGTATTTGAGGTGTGGCCTCACCACTGCCCAGTACAGGGGGACAATCACTTCTCCTGCTGGCCACATTCTTTCTAACACAAGCCAGGATGCCACTGGCCTTCTTGGCCACCTGGGCACATGCTGGACTATATTGAGCTGCCTGTTGACCAGGCAGTTCTCCAGCCACTCCTCCTCAAGCCTGTAGCATTGCCTGGGGGGGTTTTAACCCACTGCAGGACCCCATGAAAAAAGATGTCTCCTTGGAATTCAAAGGCTTTGAGAATGAAAACTAATTATGAAGTAGAGGCCTGAGCAAAGCAGGGAAGGCAATGAGCTCAGGAATCAGGTCTCAAAATGGCCCAGCTGGGCACTCTTAGGCATAAAAACTGCAAAGTTTACCTTTGGAAAGGGCATCTCTTTGAAAATATGGATGGATCTTGTCCTCACCATTCTGTACCCTTCTCTTATTTTGGAAAAAACCCAAAAACAAACCCACACAATTTAAAAAAATTATGTCACTTTTAAAGTATCAGGCCTGAAGTTTTGAGCTGTTCTCCCCATAGTCTCCTAAGAAATAGCTTTCAAGATTATGAAATTAGTAAAGAAAAAAATCTCCAGTTATAATCAAGCTTTCATGCTTGCCTTTCAGATTTAGAAACTGTCCCTCCCTGAGTCTGGGATTTGTGGGCTCAAGCTTGATGGCTGCTGTTCCAGAGGAAAAAAAGTCTTCTGACAAAAATAAAACCTTACCAAGTGTGGTCCTGCCTGTCAGTCACCTGTAATTTCTTTTGTTGACAACCCCAAGAGATAAGAGCAGAGCAGCCTCAGCCTAGCAACTGTTCCCAAGCAAAGGACCCTGCAAGAGCCTGGTGCTGGAATGTTGTTACTAATGCAAACTGATAGTCCTTGGGAGGGGATGGCAGCCCTCCGGGGGCTGTTGGCCTCCTGTTGTTTCCAGGCAGCCTGGGTCAGGAGGAACTGCTAATATTCCATTTCTGACACAGCAAATGTGTGCTGGCATTAATGAAGGTGGAAAAATTCTGTGGTGGTGTCCCAATGCACTGCAAAGGCACAGAGCAGGTTTGGATGTAATCTTTGGATGTTGTTTTCCCCCCCCACCCCTTTCCCTTTTGAATTTGAGGCAGCTGAACAATAAATCTGCAGAGATATGAGCTTTGCAGTAGGATGTACAGGGGGCTCACAGTGGCACCGTGTGCTACGAGGGGGGTGAAATTGTGGAAGCTTCCATTCTAGTGCATTTGTCATATTTTTAAAGCTATTTATCTCATCTCCCTTATTTCCCTGTGACTGACCCTCAATGTCCTTCTGCCTTTTTTATCATTCCCCAGGAAGAAGTTAGAACACCACCATTAAACCATTACCAAATACAGTCCTTTTTAAATTAGCAATATCTTCATTAGATGCTGCCAATGGTTTTTGTGCCCTTTGTCCTGCTTTATTTTGACTGCCACCCTGAGACTCCCAGCTGGGAAGAGGAGGTGGAGCTTTTCCTTTACTTTCTCCATCTCTGGAGGTCAGGTTGGATTCCACTGTGTCCTCAGGAGACAGACCCTTGCTCTGGCATTGCAAGAACCCATGTAATTGGTTGTGTGGGGTGGTGGGCAGCAGGACTGCCAGGCTGCACGAGTGCTCACTGGTCACTGCCAGCTCAGGCCCTGTGGGCAAGGGGAAAAGGCAATGTACTGGCCACAGCTGGGTAACTGGCACTGCCTGGGGCTCAGTGACAGTTGGCAGCAGCCTGTGAAAAGCAGCATCAGAGAAGTGGTAGAGCTGAGTCCGTGTCTTTGTGCTGCTGTTCTGCCAGGGAACTTCTGCTGCTGCTTTGCCCATTGCTACTGCTGCTCCCGCTGGAGAATGAGAGCACCTGGGAGTGAGGTGGTCTGGGAATTCATCCCATGCTGGAATGGCTCTTACATGGAGGAATTTGAATTGGGGCATCTAAATTCATTTATTTAAATGGAATTAAGATGCCAACAGAAACAAAACCTGCAGTTCAAATGGTGGCCGTTTGGAAAAGTGGGTGAAAAATACCCTAATATAATAAATACTTCTAATAGATAACATACACATACAGAACATATGTAAATTATCTATTCAGCTATAAATATATCTAAATAATGCATTAACTCTCCAATAAACCAAACCAGCATTGTCACATCCTCAGTGCCTTCAAAATCTAGTCTAGTCTTTCAGAAAGTTTTCTCCTGAGTGTTGGTCAAACCCAGTGGCAGAGGGAGGTACTGGGCACCTTTGGAAAGAAATCTGTATGGATATAGATATGCAACAATAAGTTCTCTGAATATTCATGACTACCTTTGCTGATCAGCAGGCTGTTGTTTTGAAGTGAGCAGCCCATGGGCCTTCACTGCTGCAAGAGAAGCTGAGCTGATGATGATTTGGGAAGCCTGAAATGAGAAAATAATGGAATAACAGACTGTAGTTAGGGGATAACTAGTCTAGGAGATAAATGTTCAGATGGAATAACCTAAATTAGAATGATTTACCTATGTAAAAAGACAATTTCTTTAGAGAGCTTAGAGAAAGAATTCATCAGGTACAATTACTGGCCAGGGCTAACACTTTGCTTGGTTTAAAATGAAGTTACTGAATTAGTGAGCATGCTGTTTGAAAGCAAGACTTATAAATGACTGGGAAAAAAAAAAAAAAAGATGGTAGATTAAAGGATTTGGGCTGGAGAAAGGTGTGTTACTGATTAGTTCAGTGCTTAAAGCACAGGAATAACCATGGCCTTTAAAATCTCTCTTTGCTAAATGACTACAGAAAAGCAGTGCTCTCCAGAAACGTGTATCTGGAATTGTCAGTAGAAAAGTTGCTAAAAAAAAAAAAAAAAAAAGAGAGAGAGAGAGAACACCTCAAATGTAGATAGCTTTAGATAGAAAGATCTGGCATGCTGCCATGATAGCATGGCAGACCCATCATCTCTGTCATGAATCCTGTATTTTCTCTCAGGAAAAGTCTTGCCACTTGTTTCTGAATTACGTGAACTGCTTTGGTTTTTAAAGATAAAGACAGTTTGGTATTTTAGTAAGGAAACTCTTGCAGGTTATTTATCAAAAGTCTTTTGTAAGACTCCATATATTACAAATGCTAAAAATAAGAGTAAATCCAGTCACTCAAATTATTGTCACCATACTGCAAATGTCACTGTGACAGAATAACAAATTTTAAAATACTGAGCCACAGACATCTGTTAGTTCCTGAACTGTTACCATTATTTTGCTGCAGTGAAAATGATTCTTCTTTTTCTGTACCATTTTAAGGCTGTTTTTGGTGCCATATGGGCATCTTTTGATATTTGGGAAGAACTTAGGGTAGAGTCACTTTGATGCAGAAAACCCAAGTCTAAATGAATTCTTTGTTCTCCCTTTTTGCCTAATTTGCATGAAGAGGGAGGGCAGAACCTGGACCATGAAGTGATGAGTTCAAAAAGCTCCTTCTTTCCTGACTGAAGGAAGTCAGAACTAGGTGCTGGGCTAGTATTAGTCAGCACATACAGCAGCTGAGGTCTCCTTCTCCTCAGCACTTAGCTCTTCTGAGTGAAATATCCTACCATCAGTACAAACTTTTGGCTCATTCTCACCTCTGTCATGAAAGAGCTGACAGAGGATATGTGGGAGGTGAAGGAAAGAAGGATCTTGCCCCTTGAGGTATCCTCTGACACAGACACTCAGCCCATGTGAACAAGGGGTATCAAACCTCAGGGACTGGTGTCTTGGGGAGCCCCACTGGTTGCCTGGCTCTCCGGAGGAGGTCAGGCCAACAGCCTGGAGAACAGCCATGCCAGGCATTGGTCAGACCCTCAGCCTGGAGGACATCACTGAAAGGACAACGTGTCTGGGCTTCTAAAGACTCAGCACAACTTTTTGGTGAAATCCAATGTGTTTTCTGGAATGTGCAGTGTTAAATTCCCAGGAAGACATCTCCTATATTTTAAGCCTAAATAGAGCAGTGGCTTTTCCACACAAGAAACGTGCTTGTTAGAATGCTAATTTAATCCAGGCAGCTCATCAATGATTTCCAGTTCTCTGACTCATAATGGAATCAAATTCCACTGGGGTAAGTGAACTGCAAAGCACAGCCTTCTTCCTGCAGCACGTATCTCCAGGCATTAGAAATGTACTAATACTGAAACAAAAACAAGTGCAAGCCCTCCTTGGGAGTGTGGAAGGAGCCAAGAGCTCTTCTGCTCAACTGACAAGTTGGGGAAGTCAAGGACAACCTCCACTGAACAATTGGTTCATGGGCTGGATGAAGTCTTAAGTTACATGAATGACAAAACTATCTTTGCTTTTTTAATAGATGGTATTTCTTGCAGCAGGAACAGCATGTAGCAATTAGGGGTTGGGTTTTCTTGCTTTCACAGCTCAAGAGAAGGACTAGACTCCGATTCTAATTGACAGAGCATGAATTAATTATACTTCCTCATCGTGTAGCTTTAGAAATCGTTTGCATCCTACATGCCACTTCCTATTTTTTCATAGATTATAAGGAAGGGTATCAAAAGAATACCTGTCTTACACCAGAGAGAAGAAAAAAAAAAATCATCAGTCCTCCCCTCCATCCCCTTTTCTCCTTCAAGTTATTTTTCTTCTTTGCTTGGTTTTCTCTGTGGCTGGCAGGCAGATTGCTGGTGAGCAGAGCAGGCAGCAGTTACAAGAGCAATGCCTTCTGGTTCCCGTGTGCTGCCTTGAAAAGCAAGACACTCAGTTTGCAGGAAAAGCCAGGAGATGAAGGCTTGGGAAGGTACTCAAGAGGAACATGGAAGCATGACATCTGACCCTCAGAGCTTCTGCAAGCTATGGCAGAGCTCTGTGCCTCCTGGGGCTTTGCTTGTCCCTGCTGTTCCTTTTGGCAGTTCAAGTTGTGTAACCCCAGACTCAAGTCTTAAGCAAGATGAGAACTTCTCTTCCAACCCATAGATTTCTCCTTATCTACCTACTGTCTACCTACTCAGTGCTACCACTAGCAACTTCTAAGGGTGAATGGAAATCCTAGCCTTTTATTCTTCTTTCCTTCTGATTTATGCTCTGCAAGGTTATTATAGTTCAATTTCTATCCCCCACAGCTTCTGTCAGAAAGCCCCAAGTCAAAGCCACTGCTAGAATGCCACTGAAGCCACATACAGAAAATGTCAGCCAACGTGTTTACCCTCCACTTGGGGAGCAGTGTTGAGAGATCCATAGTGATGACAACTGTCAGGCTTCACTTAGGAGTGATTCAGACTTTGTTTCTTCAGCATCTGTTCCCCTTTCTTCCTGTGCAGTATTTGCATTTAAATTTAGACTGAATTAGAATGAATAAATCTGAATGTATTAAGTGGCTTGCTTTTTACATTATATAAAATAACTATAGGATTATAGAAAGAAACATTAAGAACATTCTTACACTTATTGTAAGCCTTCTGCCCCTTCTTCCAGAGGCCATAACCCTCTTTTTTCCCCGGATTTGAAGCCAAACCTCCCTATTCAGCCAGGCTGGTCTCCTTCCCCAACAACTTGTCCCATGACACGTGGGGATGGCTCCTGAGCCTTGGAGATTTCCTGCTTCCAAAGTGTCCAGCCTCCCTGGCCTCCCACAGCTTTCAAAACTGACTCCCAAGGGATTGTGAAACAAGTCAAAGTCTGCCCTTGGAAAGTCCAAAGTGTCAGCATTGCTGCCCCCTCTCCAAGCCTCTCTAAGAACAGAGGATTAATAATTCCATGGTCACTATTCCCCAGACAGACTTCCAAGTGCCACATCCTCTACCAGTCCCCTCTGCTCACAGACAAGAAGCTCAGTTCACTTACCCACTGTGTGAAGAAGGTGTCCCCCTCACATTCTAGGAACCTCCTGGATTGTTCCCTCTCCGCTGTGCTGTATTTCCAGCAGATACCTGGGAAGTTGAAGTCCCCCATAAGAACAACAGCAAATGCCCTTAAGATTTCTCCTAAGTGCTTATACAATATTTAATCTACCTCACTGCTCTGTCTGGGAGGTCTATAGCAGTCTCCCACAGCAATATCAGCTTTATTAGCCTTGCCCCTTAACATGATCCAAACACACTCAGTCTCTACATCACTATAATTAAGTCCAAATGATGGCATATTTTCCTGTTTCATCATGGCTTCAAACTCCTTGTTTGTTGCTCATACTCTGTGCATTGCACTTCAGATGAGTTAATGATCCCAGCACCTTTTTGTGAGTGTGGGTCTCATTTCCTACCACATGCTTCTGATGCTTTCCTGCCTTCTAAAACATCAACTGCCCCTACCTCTTCATTTCTCATTACATGCTTGTCTCCACTGAGAGAGCAGAGCAAGAATGCTGGCTAGCACACCATTCTGTAAGCCCTGGAATGCTTCCCTTGGGCTCACTCATAGCAGGCCCAGTTATCTCCCCTTGCCCCTTTGAAACTCCTTTAAAGCCCTGTCAATGAGCCCTGAGAACTCCTGCCCCAGAATCCTTTTTTTCCCCTGTGACAGGTGCATCCCATTTGTTGCCAGCAGGCCAAGTGTCTTGGATATCAACCCATGATTAAAAAGCCCCAAAGCTTTGCTGATAACACCGGTCCTGGAGCCATGTATTAATCTGATTACTCTTCCTGATAATTCCCCCACTCATCCCTGCCACTGGAGGGATAGAGAACATAACTTGTGCTC
>JAOEGS010003293.1:0-21651 GCA_025447755.1 Corythornis vintsioides
ATTTCTCAGACACATATCTGGCTGTTTAGAAATGCACAAAGGAGGAGATTTTAGATGGTGAGGTGATTCTAATCCAACCATCCTTGCAGACTAACTCTCCTTGTCTGAGGAGGAGCTGCATTTCAGATCCAGTGCACAGCGGCGTGGCCTGAGGAGACGGTTCCTAGCGCGGTGACGCCATCCAGCCCCCAGCCTTGGCTGTGCCACCACCTCGGCCCCGTGGGACAGGGGCACATTCTCCTGGGGCATAGGCTACTCCTGGCCACGCTCTGCATTTGGCACGAACCTTTCTGTGGCTGACAGACAGTCCTCTGGCACTGCCAGCTACTGTAATGAGTCACGCTGTCCTTGTTTTCTCTCCCTTCTCCAGTTTTCTTCACCTTCTCCATTAGTACAATTTCCCCATTCTCTGCAATTTAAGCAGTATTTTCAGTTTTGCCTTTTCTAGATGCATCTATTATTGTTGTTGCCATATTCTCTTCATCCTCTGCAGCATTTTGAGGATTCAGCCTTCTCCTTGTTTCCTGCGATGCTGAAACCTTAGTATCCTATCTTAGTGTTTTTTCCTTTGACCATCCCAGTTAAAACTCAGTTTATCTGAAGAAAGAGAAAGGTCAGGTGACAACATTGAAATCGTCTTACAAATGTTTGGGAAGAAACATGGCAATTCAAGGAGGGGGATTTTTAATCCAAAATGGTACAATTATTAAAAAAATATAAAGAAAAAAATTGGCCCTTGTGACCTTTCCTTTGGGCAGCAGTCACAGCAGTGTGCTTTGCAGTGGAGATTGGTGGCTTGGCAGGAAAGTAGATTATTCCTTGTTTTAAAAAAACAAACTCCTCCCAAACTTGGCCAAGCTGAAAGCTTTTTGGACAAATAAAACCAGTTCAAGGAACATAGTAAAGTGTCTTTTGATTTTTAACAATTAAAATCTTGGAAGTTTTTCTTCCTATTAGATTTATTATCACTGCAATCTCTGAGGCTGCATGGATAATAATTGTCTTGAAAGGCTGAGTGTGCTTCAGCCCTGAAGATATTTCCTGATAGCACTGCACAGGCTGTTCCAGCAGCGTGGAGCTGAGCATGATTCAGCCAGGGACTGGATACAAAGCCAGGCTTTTCCTGTAATGGCTGCTTGTGGCTGGGCTGGGCTGGAGCTGAGCTGTCCTGTGTCCTATGACTGTAGTTTAATCTTTTTTCTTCCTGACGCCCCAGCAGCACGTAAGAACACACACACGCCCCTGTTATTAAAGGTAGATAAAATATTTTTTAAAAATAGATAGAATAACAGCTGGGATGAAGGGCAGACACAGAACAAGGAGTAAGAGCAGTGAAACTGGCACTGGCTCTGTGCAGAAGACTATAAGAAGCTGGAAGCTGATGGAGAATGAAGGATGGAGCTTGTAAGCTGAGAAGACTGGGAAATGACTTGGAAGCCAGAGGCTTGGAATCATGTATGCTAAAATGAGACAAGAAGCTGGGAGAGAGGCTGGTTCTAGTTATGCAAGAGACTGAAAATTATTCTGCACTTAACAGTAGGATGCAAGACAGGAGGAGCTAGGATAGCAAAGTAAGAATGGGAAATTTGCAACAAAGAGACCCAGGCAAAATTTTACTGAGACTGTCTGAGTAAGGCAGAGCTTTGGGACAGCCATTAAAATTTTGAGACATGGAGAATGCAGTTGGATCAGCCAGCCAGAAGTGTGGGAGCAGAGCTGGAGGTGTTTTGCAAGGGCATGTGGAGTCAAGGTTGGAGAGAAGCCATCAGGAAACGTGTCCCCATGGGAACTGTATCTGGTTCAAGAGCAGGAATGTGAGACAGAAGCTTGCAGATGCTGCCTCTCTGCCTGTTCATACTGGTCATTGGTGGTGCCCATGTTGGTGCATTTCTGACCACTGACTGTGCCTCTGGAAAGGACTTCACACTGTGGAGCTCAGAGGCTTCAGTTGTGCAGAGAGTGGTGTGGGTGAAAGAAGGGTGCCACTACATGCTCTTCCTGTTCTCAGCTACTTTAAAACCTAGGTTATTTCAAAAAGTCTTGCTACGGTTCCAAAATTAAATCCTGAGACCACTTGGAGATCTCTAAATTATTACCGCTTTGCACTTCTCTTGATCTCTCAAATGTTGACCTTAAAAACAGTCCTTATGGTCACATACTTTCTCCTGCAGAGGGTATAATGGAGCCAGTCAAGTGAATGTGGATGTTTTACTAGAGAAGGCTGTCACCAGCAAGGTCCCTGGACTGTTTGCTGCAGATGTTTGAGTTTGCTTAATGTACTGGGCAGGGGCTGGAAAAAATGAGCTTTAGGAAAGACAGGGGAATTCTGGCCATGCCTGTGTGGTTGAGCAACTGAGCACTCTTAAATCATTAAGTTGGGCTTTTCATAGCTTGTCACTGACTCTTTTTGCTTCCATTCCTGTATGTCTGACCTGAGGTTTGGTTGAGGAAGTAGCAAACCCCACACAGTTGGAGCTGAACTTGGTGGCTGTGTTGCTTGGTTGTACCAAAGTCCCATATAAACACCAAGTGCTATGAATCTTGGGGTCCCAGTGGTCAAGTGAGACACTGACCCTGAATGAGATTCTTGTCTCAATTTCTTGGTATTGAAACCAACTACAGAATAAGCACTGTAGCGTAGCATGCTCTCTCCCCACTCCCGTGGCCTTTTGGAGGTGAAATATTCTGCTCTTTGCAAAAGGACAGGGTGTGAGGTTTCTTTACAGTTGATCTGTCTCGAAAAAAAAAAAAAAAGAGCTAAAGTCTTCATAGTGTGTGTTTTTGAGTGTTCTGTGTGGCCATAGCAGGGAAGGGATCACTCGGCTGCCTTTCTGACTGCTGTAATGGAGAGAAATTCTGTGGTCACTTATGGGAAAGACTTGGCAGATGCAGAGCTGAACCACCAAGATGTAAATCTTTTCACCAGCAGAGGAGCTGGGCATGTGACTAGCCTGTTAAATAGCTGCCGTATAACCTGCCACTTTCTAGCCTTTCAGATGACTTGTCTGTGGTTGCTGTTTGTAGGCAGGAATTTTCCCATCATTTGTCATCATGGTTGCAGAAAGATTAGATAAGAAAATTGCATGTTGAAAACGTTAGCAGAATTGACCTTACAGCATACTCAAATGTGTCATTTGCATTTCAAAATGTCTTCCTGAATAGGAGTAAAAAACACAGGCAGTGCTGTGCCAGAACTGCCTGTGGTTTGCCGTCCATGTGATATACTCTACTTATTTACAAACCTTCAAAACCCAGGAAAACCCATTTATACTGTTTTTGTTTTCTCCTCCTGAATTTCTCAATGGCTTTTTTCTTATTTCTCCCCCTTCTAAAGGTCCGTACTCGTTAAATGGTTACAGGGTGAGAGTGTACAGACAGGATTCTGCCACCCAGTGGTTCACTGGCATCATCACCCATCATGATCTCTTCACCCGCACTATGGTTGTTATGAATGACCAGGTGAGTGGGAGATGTCATGCTCAGATCACAAGCCTCAAGTACAGGATGCACTGGGAGTTTTGAAAGTATTTCTATTTGGTGGTACCCTGAAATCCCCCGAGGTGTTGGGTGCCAGCAGGGCGAGTCCTGCGCTGCTCTGGAGTTAGTCCAACACAGCTTTGCAGCAAGCTGGCAGTTATAACCCCCAGGACCTGCCCTACCTTTTTGCTTTTCTTCTGCTGTCACTGTTTCACTGGTGAAGTCTTTGAAGTGAATTGATCTGAAGAACTGGTCTTCCCTGTCAGCTCTGTTGAGAATTCCTGTTCTCAAGAATGAAACCTTTCAGCACTGCAGCAGCGATTACTTCTTCCAAGTGATGGAAATATCCCCTTTCCATGCTATATTGAATTAAGCAATCACTGCAGCCCTAATTTACATGTACTGTGGTGGGGCTCAGCTGTATGGCTGAAGCTAATCTTACAAAAACAATGAGTGCTGGTATTTTAGTGGAAGTAATAAGTTCTATTTCAGGAGACCAGAGGGGTGACTCAACATTAATACAGTGACTGACCCGTTTGCCTTGAAATGACTGGCAAAATCATGGGTTACAATAAAAATTTCAGACTAGTCTACTGCTCAGATGAATTCTTTCCCTTCATTTGCTCCAATTCATTTCCCCAAATATTTTTTTTTTCACTTTGTGACACACTGATTAAAGATCTGGTCAGCAATTCCACTAGTAACACTCTACCAGTCTTAGAATTCTTCAGTCATTTTTGTTCCTTTTTTTCAGCAGTTTTGCTTCTCTTGGCAGCCATATTGTGATGTGCATCTGCAGTATATTTTATATTGTTTTATAAAATATTTGTATATATGTAATTGCTACTTAAGGGTTAGTCTATGAAGAGCTCAGTGTCTTAATTTCAAATTTGCAGGTGCATGAAGGAGGGGAAGGAGGTGGTGGTGGGTGTACTTACTCTTAAAAAAAAGAAAAGGTGATTTATTTTTTTTTTCACAATGAAATGTAAAGACACATTTGATTTGGTTATACTTTATTCCCAGCCTTTGTTGAGAGTCATATGTCAGTTCTGCTTGTTAGGATTAAGTAGGCTTTTCTCTGATTAGTGTTTAGCACACAAAATAGACTGGTGAACACTGATACAGAAAATGCAGACTGGGCAGTGTCTGAACATCTGCTGATTATTATTTTTTCTTTTTCTTTTTTTTCTTTGATAAACCAGGTGTTAGAACCTCAGAATGTTGATCCTTCTATGGTTCAGATGACCTTTCTAGATGATGTTGTTCACTCTTTGTTGAAAGGTGAAAATATTGGCATCACTTCACGCCGACGGTCTCGTTCCAACCAGAACAGCAACACAGTCCACGTAGCTACATTTATCTTTTTACCTAAGTATTTTTGTGTACTGCAAATATTGAAAATAGATATTTAAAATTGCTAACTGAAATTGCATTTTAAGTCCATTAATCACAAAATTATTTTTAGGGTCATTATACACGTGCGCAAGCAAATAGTCCCAGACCAGCAATGAATTCCCAAACTGCAGCACCCAAACAGAACTCTCACCAGCAGCAGAGGAATATTCGGCCAAATAAGAGGAAAGGCTCTGATAGCAGCATGCCTGATGAAGAGAAGGCAAAAGAAGAGAGATACGATTATATAGGCCGAGGAGGTAAAGAGCAGTTATTGGAAAGGGAGGGAGAGCTGCTTAAAACTGTGTTAGACTGAAAATGTGATAGGCATGTGTTTATCTTTTACAGAAAACCCCAAAACCAAAAATAAACACTTCCTTAGTAAAAGAAGAAAACCTGAAGAGGATGAAAAAAAAATAAATATGAAGAGACTGCGGACAGACAATATCTCTGATTATTCTGAGAGCAGTGACTCAGAAATTTCAAATAAAAGATTAACAGATTCATCCTCGGAGCAAAATTCGGAAAATGAATTAAAAAGCAAGAACACTTCAAAGATAAATGGCGAAGAAGGAAAATCTCAAACTACTGAGGGAGTAGAACAGACACTAACAGATAGGCGGTCCCCATGGGACGAAACACAGGAGGATAAAAAACACGAAGAGACAGAAAGACTGAAGTCATCTGTCTTAGAACAGCAGGAAAAATCTTCACTCCATGCAGTAGAGCAGCCAACACCTTATGAGCAGAATGCCAAGGATACGCATGTTCAAGAGTGTAACGCAGAAAAGCATCATACTGCAGAATTAAAAAATGAGCCATTTGTACCCAGACCTCCTACTCCAAAATGTGCTGTTGATGTTACTAATGAAAACAACTCTGAGAAGGAGAGCCAGGATAATGCTGCTGCAAGTACCTTTGGTTTGCCAACGGTCCAGAAAATAGAATCTCACAGCAGTGATTTAAAACAGCAGCTTGCAAATGCAAATTTCCTTGAAGGAAGAAAACAGGAAGCTGATCAAGGTTGGGTTAGCAGTGTTGTTAACAAAATGGATTCGATACAACCTGGGGTTGTAAAAACGTTGTCAGTAAATGAACACGTGAATCCTGAAAAAGAAAAAGTGCAGTATGGCTCGTTCATGTCTCCGCTAAATGTAGCTTCTGTAGCAGAAGAGAGTAAGCTGCATAAGCAAAGTCCAGTCCCTGAGTCTGTGAAGTCAAAACCTAGTGCTTCAGTTGATCATCCTAAAACAAAGTCACCTGATGTTAAGCCTAAATTCACCCAATCTTCTGATACTGTGAAGTCTAAGGTTAGTTCCCAAAATAGCCATGCTACTGGATTAACAAGGTCAGCCAATAAAACTGATCATGACTTGCCTAGGTCTAGTTTTCATCCAGTTCCAGCTAGAGTTAGTGCTCTAGAAGCTACTAAAAGTCCTCTTATCATTGACAAGAATGAACATTTCACAGTGTACAGGGACCCCACTCTGATTGGACAAGAAACAGGAACTAATCACATTTCACCTTATTTGCATCAGCATAATTATCCTCTGCATTCCTCATCCCACCGAACCTGTTTAAATCCAACCGCTCATCATCCTGCATTAACTGGCTCATCCCACCTGCTAGCTGGGTCTTCAGCTCAGGCTCCCTTGTCCGCTATTAACACTCACCCCCTTAGTACCGCATCTCACCACTCTGTTCATCACCCTCATCTACTCCCTGCAGTGCTCCCCGGAGTGCCTGCTGCCTCCTTGCTGGGCGGCCACCCGCGACTAGAGACTGCTCACGCGAGCAGCTTAAGCCATTTGGCGTTAGCGCACCAGCAACAGCAACAGATGTTACAACACCAGTCTCCACATCTTCTTGGACAAGCTCATCCTTCTGCTTCCTATAATCAGCTAGGGCTTTATCCAATTATTTGGCAGTATCCAAATGGAACACATGCTTACTCAGGACTCGGTCTGCCCTCCTCCAAATGGGTCCACCCAGAAACTCCTGTTAACGCGGAGGCTTCCATGAGACGGGTAAGTCGAGCTCGTTTCTTAATGATGCTTATCTGGGGCTGGTGTCTGCCAGCAGTGATTTTCTAGGTATGGAGCTGGTAGTTTGTGTCACACCTGACTGTGCAGTGATGGTGTTTTTTTCTGAGTAGGCAGAGAACTAGGAATGGAAGTCCAGTAGTAACTGCTGCATTACACTGGATAGGACTTGGGAGCTCTTCCAGGCCTCGTTTTCCTAAATAAAGATGAAATGTTTGGCTTTAGTTTATGACAGAACGAGGTCAACCAACTGGGCTGGGACCTCAAGTGCACAGGGTAAATATTTGCTACCTCAAACTATGAAAACCTTTGTGTAAGTTAAATACTAGGAGAGGTAGGACAATTGCCTTCAGAGTGAAGTTCCTTGTATGCGTGCTAAATAAGGGAGTAGGGCTGAGACGAAAGGAGTGCTAAAGCCAGTGGGAAGTTCTGAAGAGGAAGCCTCCAGGATTTATAAGTCTTTCTTGCACTGTACATCCATTTCTCGTCTTTACGCCTATCTGTGTACCCTCTCTTGGCATATCTTTTTCTCCCCTTCTGTTCCTGTTGACACACATCCCTGCCTTCCCATCTGCTTTCTGCTCCTCTGTATTCAAGTCAGGGTGATTCCTCTGTCTGCATGCTGAGTATAACCACTGAAGTCTCAGAAGAATTAGCTGGTTTGTGTTTTTCAGCCTAGCGCCCGATGTGGCGGCGATGGTTGGCAGGCAGGCACGGCAGTTACAGGAAAAGTTTTCTCAGCTCCTGCAGGCTCGGGATGTGGTGTGCTCTTTGCAGGCACCTTGGAGGAACAGTGTGAGATGAAGCATGTGTAGCACAGACAGAAACTTTGGAGATCTTTACTGCCAGCTTCAATCAAAACTTCACCGAGCATGTGCATACTGATTTTTAGAGGCTTACAACTTGGCCTAATTTGGGCAGCACATTTTCACAGGGACCACAAAAGGCATGTGGCTGACAGTGGTCCTTCTGCCAGATTGTGAGCCTTTGCGTCAAAGCTTGGAGTTCCTGAATGGTTTGATTTTTTTTTTCTGTTTCATCGTGGGGAAAGCTATTCTTCTCCAGCCTCATTCTTGAGAAAAGCCAAACCATTGTGGCTTAGTCTTTCCCAAACAGTCAGTTTGAGTTAGCCTTGTAATGCAAAGTCAGTTTGATCTAAAATTTGATAAAATCAAACACAGCAGAGAAGAAAAGCTGAGAGAATTCTATAGATGGGTTTATCTTTTCATGTTGCTGTCTACTCCACCCCATACTGAAGTCCATTTTAAAGAACTTACGGTGGATTCTGTTTTCACTTTGGCTGCCTGAAGTCCACAGCCCTGCATACCGAGGCATGTAGCTTTTTAATTATGTTGATATGTGGCAGTTGTCTTGTGGTGACTTGCCTGCTTGCTCTCACACTGGAGGCCTTTTTAAAATACATCTTAGAAACCCAAAATGGGCATTTCCAGAGTCTGTTTGCGTGGATGCCATGATCTCAGAAGGGGATCTGTGTCTCAGCTGTAGCAGCGGCCCTGGGCTCCAGGCTGTGCCAGCCTGCAGAAGGAAGCCTTGCCCCCAAGCCCACCTGCACTCCTAGATGCTCCTAGCTGGTTGCAGGTGGGAGTCACAAAGCTGGTTGGGTAATACTTGGTGCTCAAGCAGATGTTCCCCAGCTCCTCTAGGGAGAAGGTGAGGGGCCTTTTTTGCATAATACTTTAATACAGCTTAGAGGCTATTCATGGGAACTCAGGGCAGCGTGGGAACTCCGGGCCAAGGAAACGCACACTAAAGCTGCTAGCACAAACCAGAGTGGCTGCTGGAAATACAAGTACAGAAATCACAACTTCGGAGGTGTAGCACCTACACATCTCTTCTGTGCTGTGTGCGTGCACCTGTAGCTCCCTTTCTGCTGCAGTTCTCAACTGGGAGCCAGCTAGTCTGAGGAAAAGGAGAGGGATGGACTGGTGAGGAAGGGAGGAGAGGAGGAAGCCCTGGGCAATAACAGGAATTCAGGGGTGGAGCAGCACCGAGAGACTTAGGGGTGCCCATGAGAGCTCTGCTTGCTCTGGTCCTTGTCCCTTCTTGGCTTGTCCCTAGCACTTGAGCACCTGCCTTCTCACTCCTCTATGCCTCTTGCTCATCACTAGGTCTCAAATGAGAGAGGGAAAGAGGGGCATGACAGAGAGCTGCTCTTGGTCTCTCCTGAAGAGTTGTTACACAAGTTTCCAACATAAACCCGAAGCTTAACCAAGTAGTCAATTAAAAACCAGTTTCATAAATTCAGACTATCCCAGCATGTGTGAGCGATGAGGTTGGCATTGCCCACCTTTTGAGGATCTAGATACAGAGCACAAAACTCTGCACACCGTGTGTTTGCTGTGCTGCAAAGTATGGCAGGCGTGTACATTTATGGTTTTAGTGGTGTGCTGCTGCTGAAGCTATGCCAAATAGAAATGCCTGGCAAAATAAAGCAGGTTAATTAGGATTATCATACTTAATCATTTGGGGAGAGGGAGGGAGAAACCATCCAGGAAAGAGATACTTCTCACCCTTATATTGAGATTTGTTATAAAGATGCAGATGAAGTTTTTACAAAACACTAAACCACATGTGTCTTCTGAAATAGATTTTACAGTTTGTTGAAGAGCTAATGGTCTGTTCAGTAGTAACTGGTTAAATGCTGTCAGACTAGTGGTTTACTAATTTTGATGAGCTTGAGATGCTGTTCTATAGTTAACTGTTCCTGCTGAATACTTGAAAATTAAACAGTTCTAAGAAAGCTTCTGAAGCGTGTAAAGTATTTTGTATGCCACAAGTCTGGGGGAAGTACAATAAGATGTTCCAGTTAATAAAAAAATAAAATACTGTGTATGATTTGGTGCTGAAATACGTTCCTTTGCTTCAATCATTGGTAGGACTTGATGCAGCAATTCTTGTGGTCTCATGATTATTTTGAAATCTGATTTTGTTGTTGTTGATTTTGGTTGGTGCTAACAGAATACTCCCAGCCCATGGTTACATCAGCCCACTCCGGTGACCTCAGCTGACAGCCTCGGTTTACTGAGCCACATTCCTGTGCGGCCGTCCAGTGCAGATCCACTTCGACCTCTGAAACTGACAACGCATTCCAGCCCACCGCTGTCCAAGAGCATTGCAGAGCATCACAAAGAGTAAGCTCGCTGTTCAGCTCTGGGTGAGAGGGCTCATTTCAGCAGCTGATGTTTTCTGTAGCCTCCTTTCAGTTTATTTGTGAATGTGGGTGCCGGTGATAGAGAGGGGTTTGTCAGTGTGCTGCAAAACACACTCTGCCCTGGTGACTTGGAATGGTACTTGAGTTCCTGAGTCATCTAAAGACTTTTGAAAATGCTGCTTAACATAACGAAGAGTTTATTTTGTGTTAATAGATAACTTTGTTCAGAGCATGTGAAGAAAGGTCTTGGTTTAGCACATCATGCTACATTCAGACTAAGCTGTGTCTGCTTACCCTTTTTCCAACAGAGAACTGGAGAGGAAGGCGTTCATTGAGCCTTTGCGTTCCGTGCCAGCCGCCCCGGTGAAGACAGAGCTGGAGCCAGGCAGGGCGCAGGCGGCAAAGGAGAGCCACGTGCACAGGCATTTTGCAGACCCAGTGTTAAACCAGCTGCCGAGGGCACCGCAGGAGACCGGGGAGCGACTGAGCAAATACAAAGAAGAACACAGACGGATACTCCAAGAGAGTATTGAAGTTGCTCCTTTTACAGCTAAGATAAAGGCCCTAGAGGGAGAGAACTATTCCAGGGTAACGTCCTTATCCTCAAGTCCCAAAAGCCATTCGGTGAAATATGACAAGGAGGCCGAACGCTCCATGTCAGAACTGTATAAAATGAAACATTCTGTTCCACAGAGTTTGCCGCAGAGTAACTATTTCACCACCTTGTCTAACAGTGTGGTAAATGAACCGCCGAGGTCATACCCGTCAAAGGAGGCTTCGAGTGCATATGTTGATAAGCAGATTAATTGTCCTTCAACAGCAGCTAGTCCCCAGGCTCTCCCCTCTTACATTTCTTCTCTTTCAAAACCTCCACCTTTAATTAAGCACCAACCGGAGAGCGAAGGCTCTGTGAGCAAGATACCTGAGCAGCTTTCACAGTCAGTGCAGTCTCACTCTGTAACTTCTTTTAGAAGTGACAGCAGGAGCCCTACACAGTTGTCAGTCTCCTCTTCAAATACACTCCGGAGTATGCCTGCCCTGCATAGAGCCCCTGTGTTTCACCCCCCTGTGCACCAGAACCTGGAGAAGAAGGAAAGCAGCTACAGCAGCCTCTCGCCTCCAACTCTCACCCCTGTTCAGCCGGTTAATGCCGGTGGTGGCAAAATACAGGAGCTGCAGAAGCCACCAACTTTAGTACCCGAGCCTAAGGAAGCCCAGACTGTTTACAAGGGCACTTCTGAACAGAATTTATCAGAAATGTGGAAGTCAAACAATGCCCCAAATAAGGAAAAAGCAGACTGGCACGGTGAGAGAACGAGCGGCAAGTCGCAGTCCGCTACAGCATCTGTTATAGTGCGTCCCCCCAGCACGAAATACGATAGCGCGGCGGCGACGCAGGCAGCGCCCAAGGAGCGGCTCGCGGAGAGAGCTTCAGCTCTGACAAACCAAGCGGAGTGCCTGAAACCGGCGGAAGCCAGGGAGACTGGGAGGATCGTTCTGCCAAATGTGAACTCAGACAGCGCCCGCACATCGTATGAAAAGAAATTTCCAGCTGGCTCTCAAGGCAGCGCTCCTCGTGCCGCCACCCCAACCACCACCATGCCCTGCAGTACCAAAACGGACGTCACCGCGTCGGCAGCCACGACCACCAGCGTGTCCAGCTGGGGCAGTTCAGAAGTGACCTACTCCCTCTCCCCCACGGTCCTGGCCTGCGTGCCACTGGAGTGCAGCGCCTCGAGAGCGAGTCAGGCGGTGGTGCAGGCCCAGGAATGCAAGGTCAGCACTCCAGCTCCAGTTACACCCGCCTCTGTCAAGACGGGCAGCGCTGCTCAGCCCAGCTCGGGATTCTCCACCTCCGCCGACTTTGTCCATTTGAAAAAGCACAAGGCAGCCTTGGCTGCGGCTCAGTTTAAAAGTAGTAACAGCAGTGAGACAGAGTCCAGCTCTGTGAAAAATCAGACGTTTTCAGCCTCTCTCTCCCTAGACAGTGCTATCGTCTGTAATACAATAAACAAAGCGAACTCTGTAGGCAGTGGGCAGGCTTCCCAGACGAGTCAGCCAAACTACCACACTAAGCTGAAAAAGGCTTGGCTAACGAGGCATTCGGAGGAAGATAAAAACACTAATAAAAAAGAGAATTCGGGGAACAGTGTTTCAGAAATTATTAAGCCATGTACTGTCAATTTAATAGCTTCGACATCAAATGATTTGCAAAATAGCATAGATGGTAAAATCTTGGCAGATAAGTTTGCAAAGGAAGATAAGCACCCTCGGAGAAAAGCAAAACGAACTTATGAGTCTGGCTCTGAAAGTGGGGACTCTGATGAAAGCGAGAGCAAGTCAGAGCAAAGGACTAAGCGGCAGCCGAAGCCAACTTACAAAAAGAAACAGAATGATTTGCAGAAAAAAAAGGGTGATGCAGAGGAAGAAGTAAAACCGAATGGTGTTCTTAGCAGGAGTGCCAAAGAAAAAAGCAAGCTGAAGTTACAGGGCGGCAGTAGCAGCAGTGAGTATGTTAATCTGCTTTGGTAGAGACAGGCTAATGCGAAGTCTGAACAGTGTTAATCCTGGAGGGTTTGTCGTGCACCATAGCTGGGAAAAGAGCTAGAAAGCATGTTTGTGTAAATGAGTAGGTCCAGATTTATCTGTCTTGAGGGCATTTGAAATATCCTGGTTTAAGAAATATAGTATTTTGTATATATGTGTTAACAAACTGGTTCTTGGCCTAAAAATAAGAGTAAACAAACAGGTTTATGCTCTCCACCAGAATTCAACAGCATATAGGTGTGCCACTAGTGTTGAGAGGGTTGGAGTTTTTTTTATTCTTTTTTAAAGATCTAATGCACTTACTTTTAGAGCACTGCTGGATGGAGAGATTCTCTAGTGTTGAACTTTAATTCATCCTTTGATCGGCAAGCCAGAGGCAGTTCCTTGAGAGCCTGATGCCACTGTTGTGATTTGGTTAATTTAATGAAAGGTTTGAGGGAGAGTCATTTCACACTCCTAACTAGCCTGTGTATTTCATGGTGTTAACACCCCTCTTGTATAAAGAATAAAGAAATTTAGGGAAATACATATTTTAATGTTATACTGTAGCATAAAGCAGTTTGTAACTAGATTTATCTGAAAAGAGAAACAGGTCTGCCAACATGAGGGATTTTAAGAACTTGCCTATATTTTATCTCAATTTATTCTTCTCCAAGGATGATTCTTTTGTCTTTGCTGTGGTTGAGTATGAGATACTCTACCACGGAATTAATTTTCACAAGATTTTTTAAGTACAGTCCCGTAATTACAGTCTCTGGCTTTTCACTGCCCAGTGTATAAAGTTACTCTTCTAGTACCTGAGAATACTTGATCCCTAAGTTGAATCATAGAATCATAGAATCATAGATATTAGGGGTTGCACTGGGTGCTGGAACTGTTGCAGTCTGTCTATGGTATTCTGGCTTAGCTCCAGTGATAGTAGTATTACTTTTTTTTTAACTTCCAGCTGAAGGAAAAGATCAAGGAGAACATGCCTATAAAATCTCTCTCAGTTTCACTTTGCAGTTTAATACTGCAAATATACACATGTAACATGTTAGGTCTTCGTGACCTTTGTATTGTTGGGTTTGTTGTAGAAGGATTGCTTGCCTGAGCTAAGGGAAGGCACTGACCTCTTGGTTTGGCTGGTGGCACCAGAGCATGTAAGGGGTAGATGTTAATGCATCATCGAACTGGTGTGTGGTACTTGGGCTGGGAGATGGGAGGGGGTGGTTATGGTCTGTTGCGAGTTGCACAGCTTGCATCCTGCACAGGAACAAGTTTGGGGCTGTCCCCTGGCAGCAGCTTCCTGGGCTTGCAGTCTGCTCTTGAAATCTTCATAGACCTGGAGTCTTCTTGTCCTGACCCATTAAACAGGTGTCTGTTTCTGACAGGCCTGTCAGTTTATCATGGGGTGGCTGTGTTCTAATTTCTGAGGGAGAGCTGGTCAGACTTCCTTGCGAAAAGGACCTTCCACGAGGATTTATACAAAAACCTTGAGGAGTGTTCAGGAAAAAACAGGTGTGATGGCTCTGTGGCAGTTTCACAACATGGGTCACACCTGGATACTGCCAGGGTCGAAAGCCACTAGGTCCCACTGGTTTCTGGAAAGCCCCTGGAGCCTGTGTGCAGGCCAGAGCACTCGGGGCTCCAGGCTGCAAGAATTCCTCCTGCAAAGCAGGGCATTATACAGTCCTGTAGGTATTGTTGGTCTTCCAGATTCTTACCCATAGAGCTTGGAAGTCTAGCAGCTCCCAGGAGACACCTGAGGTCTCTGGTTCCAAGGCAGAAAACATTATTTTAGGCTAGCAGACCTGTGCTGTGGTCTTTTGTACTCAGGTTTTAATCTTGGTTATCTTCACGCTCCTTGGATGGTCTGAGAGTGCATTTAGTAGGCCATGAGCACAGGCAGTCAGTCACTTGGAAAGCTTGCACAGTTTATCTCTGGCAAAATACAGATCTGAACCCAGGTACCAAGTCCAAAGTTAGCACCCTGACCCCTCTATCATCCTTACACCAGATCCCTATTTACAGGGCATGAACTTTGAAAAGTTGTGGTAGATGACGTGACAGATACTTCTGTCTATCTGCAGATAAAACTAGTGCCACTTTGAAAAGGCATTAAAAGGAAAGGCTGGTTAAATAACAGCAGGGTTCAGTTGCAAAATGCATATGTGAAAACTGCACATATTACTCCATAGATTTGCTTCTCATGTTATTGGGTCAGATCTGCTGAATTTAATATCAAAAATAGAATTGTACTGCTTAGCCTCACAAAGCCAACAAACCTGACAGAGTAAATGGATTCTCTTCTTCCTTATGTCAGGTATTTTCCATGAAATCCAGATGAGTTACATGTGAATAGAGCTGCTCTTCTATAATCATATCCATAACCTTCAGCAAAAATAAATCTTGAAGTAGGCTTTTGAAATTATTTTTTAAGCTCTGCTTTCATTCATTAAACTTGCCTTTTTTGCATACATCTTCACTTGAAGCTTAATTCAAACCTTTCTTGTGTTACTAGAAATCTTTGCCTGTTTTGTGAGAATAAGATTTAGAAGATTATTTTAGTGGAGTATTTGGTGAATGATACACCTAATATAAGAGAAAATACAGTGTCCTAAGTATTCCTGGTATCCCTGTGCTCCTGCCTGTGTAAGTCTTAACTGGTAGCTCTGCTTTCTAAACTTCAGTGCTGACAGACAAACAAATGGAAGTAATAATTAAATATTTTATGCAGCTAAGAAATAGGCTTTCAAAAATACTGAACACTGGCTGGGTTTTGCAAAAACATGTCTGCCAGTACTTGATATGAAACTCTCCTTCCTTTTGCAGCTGGTATACCTCGCTCGGTGTTAAAAGATTGGCGCAAAGTAAAGAAGCTGAAGCAGACAGGAGAGTCCTTTTTACAGGATGATTCCTGCTCTGAAATAGGACCAAATTTACAAAAATGCAGAGAATGTAGGTTAATAAGAAGTAAGAAAGGAGAAGAACCAACTCACTCACCAGTGTTCTGTAGATTTTACTATTTTCGGCGGTAAGTACAGCTCTTTTTCCTGATAGTGTGGGGTTTTAACTTGAGAAATTGTACTGACAAAGGACTTGCATACTTGAAAGCTTGTCTGATTTTTCTGGCTCAGTCAGTCTGCCTGTTAAGACCTTAATTTAACAGTATTTACATTTGTATTTCTTTGTGGATTGACTTCATTGCTGTTTAAAGCTTTATAGCAAAGACATCAGAACAGCTGCCCAGTGTACCTTAGGCAAGCAGAAAACAGCACATCCCCATTACACAGGTGTCTGACATTTGAAGTGGGATTTTCAAAAGGCAAGCTTCAGTTCTGGACAAGCTGTACAACCACAGAGTTGTACTTAGTCATAATTGTTCTTATGCCAGTATATGGTGGGAACGCTGCTCAAGGTGTTCTGGGAGTTTTCTGAGGACAGAGGCATTGTGACCTCCTTTGTCATAATTAATGGCCCATCAAGACAACTCAAATGGTGGGAAGGAAATATCCTAGGATGCAGTGTAGCTGTTGAGACAGAGCACAGAGGCTTGAATTTGTTAGTGGGCTGTGTTGTGGATATATATCCAGCTCTTCTTGGACAGGAGGTTGCTCCCTAGATCGAGTTAACTTTTTCATAATGAAGCTTTAGTTACAAGACTTGGTAGTACTACAGGAACCATTCCAAGGTTGAACTCAGAATACCTCCTGTGTAAGAATATTTGCTTCCTAATGTGGCAATGTCACAAGTTTTTGGTCCTTTCCTCCTGCATAAAGGAGAAAACATCAGTGATAAAGTTCTGCCAACATTTAAGCATAGTTGAGGAATTTAAAATTGGAATGTTTCAAATAAATTCTGGTAAATTTGACAGCAGTTTTTTCATTGTGTTTATAGATAGTAGGGCTTGAATTTTAAACAGTTTTGGAAGTCAGTGTAACTGAAAATTCATATCTTGTTCATTAAATACGTATCTAAATGTAAGTTTTGATACCTAGTTCTGAATTCAGGACTGGCATGGCTGTAAAATTCCTAAACTATTATAATAATCACACATTTATAATGAATTATCCTGTATTATGCAAGATGGTGTAATTAATTGTTACTGCTTAAAAATAGGCTAAATATAGCCAGGGTTAGTGCAGTGGCTTTGGGTAGGATAACAGGAAAGCCTTTAGTTATTTTAAAGGTCAGAAATAAGCAGATACATACTGTCATCTTGTATTAGTGATTTGTTCTGCCTAGAAAGACAGCAATACAGTGTTTGAACTCCTGTGTTCTGAGCAAGAGAATAATAGAATAGAAAAATACATAAAATAGGAATCTGAGTTGATTGCTGACACACACACTTGAAAAACTGAAGATGAAGAATAGATGGAACCAAACTTGGAAGGAGAAGAGAATTTTCCTGTCTGCAATTTTAAAGCAGTAGTAAATATTATAGATGGAGAACAATGAGTAAACTGAATGCAAAAAAGTGCCTAAAAAGTTAGATTTAGTTTTCATGCTTCCTTACTATTAATTTTAAAACCGTATTTGGCAGTAGGGTTGATTTTTAAAATAAAAATTACGTCAGTGTGCTAAAGAAGGTACAGAAAACTTAATTGTTGTAAGACCTAAGCAGCAAGGTCAATTAGCAAGTAAACTGTAAGTCACAGAATATTTGACAGATGCAGTTAAACTCCCTGCTTTTGCTTTTAGGTTGTCTTTCAGTAAGAATGGAGTGGTTAGGATAGATGGTTTCTCCTCTCCTGATCAGTATGATGATGAAGCACTGAGTTTATGGACACATGAAAACTATGAAGATGATGAACTGGACCTAGAAACCTCTAAATACATTCTAGATATCATAGGTGATAAATTTTGTCAGCTAGTAACATCTGAGAAAACGGCCATGTCCTGGGTGAAAAAAGATGGTAAGTCCATCTCCGATGTGTTTGGGTGTTGTGCAGCTTTGCTGAGGGGTTGGAGGGTGTTGGATCTTCCTATGCTGCTCCGTGCTGGTGTGTTGGGAAACCTTCCTCAGTGGGCCAGCCTGCTCCCCCTCCCTGTGGTGGTGGCTGTGCTGGGCCAGGGCCTGGGCCAGGCTGCTGTTGGAATTGGAGCAGCCTCTGTTACCAGCTTGGCCTCCAGCTCTCCAGCCAGAGTGGGCAGCTCTGAACCAAGGCCTGCAGCCAGCCAGGTAGTGACTCCTGCCAACAGACCTTGTGTTTGACGTGTCTCTTCCCAAAGCAAGGGAGAATAAGGTGACAGCGTGGGCCTGTACTACAGCAGAGCATGTACTAACAGTCTCTTCCTCCCCACCAAAGCCACAGTTAGTCCATCCTTCTGGCCTGTGGCAGATGGGCACAGGCTGGAAACATGCTGGTGGCTCATCTAATTCCAGGCAATATGAGGAGGAGGTGGGGCAGAAAGCAGAAATACTAGCCAGGTCTCTGGGACACACATCTCCTTCCTCTCCCCCTCCTGCTGACTTCAACTGCCCAACTCACTCATTTGGCTGCCCTTGAGATTAAACATGTCCTGTAGGCAGTCAGGTGAAAAACCCAGCTCTCTTCATTGCATGGGGTTGAAAGTATATGGTAAAGAAGTTCTTCATACTTGGATCCTGCTTGTGTTGAGCAGGAATATTCTTTCTCCATTACTTCAGTCTGTGTTTTTTTGGATGCTTTAATATTGTATAGTGTATTGACAGCAGTGTTGATGGGGATGTTGTGTAATGCAAGTAAGAGGCTAGTGGTGGACGGTCTGTTTATGAAGGATCACTTTCCTCTTCTCACACCCAGTTGTGTCTGAGGGGAAAATTACCAATGCTTCATCTCTAAAGACTAATCGTTCTGTGCTTTGCATTTAAATTTCAGGCCTTTTACTCTGCTTATTTTGTATTTCAGCCAAAATTGCATGGAAGAGAGCAGTGAGAGGAGTCCGTGAGATGTGTGATGCATGTGAAGCCACGTTATTTAACATTCACTGGGTCTGCCAAAAATGTGGATTTGTGGTCTGCCTAGATTGTTACAAGGCAAAGGAAAGAAAAAGTTCTAGAGGTCAGTTCTTTATGAACTAGAGTACTGTATAGGCTGTTTACTCTCACTTGTAGATCCACTGGTGTAACTGCCTTTCTGTAAAGTGTAAAATTATTGCTTGTGTGCTTTGATTCCTCTTAAGTATTTTTTTGCCTCTTTTTTTTTGTTGGTAGGTGTAGAACCAGTCGTTCAGAATGCAACTGCTGTGGGGGCTATTTTAGGATTTTGTCCACTTCAGGGGTTTTGTTGTGAATTGTCTTGGATTTACGTGTCCCTTGCCTCTCAAAGTTAAATCATAGAATTGTTCTGTAATTTGTAGTCTATTATCTGTACTCATTCTGGGATAAATCTTGTTCTTGAGCTGTGAGTCTGCTGCTCTGTTACACCTCTGTGTCTTATGGTAACTCATTGCTGTTAACACTCAGCTTGATTTCAGTGCTTTCTGGAGTCCACCCTTCAGAAGTATGGTTTGTCATATTAGCAGCCTGCATTTTTAATATAACAAAGAGATGGAGGGAAATAATCTCACAAAACATTTAAAAGGGTGCACTGGAGGTTTCACAATCAATCCAGCATCTTACAGGCACACTCGGTTTAATCCAGTTCCTGTGCTTCGATGGGCTAGGCTGTAGTGGAGTGTAACAGGACTGCCTTGGAGTGCCCCGTGCTGGCTGCAGTTGACAGGAGGAATGGCATGGCAGATTGGTCTGGCCATTCAGCTCTCAGCAGCTTTGGCTGCTCGTTGGAAAGGAGCTGCCTTCCCTTGGGTGGCAGGCACAGTGCCCTGGCACAGGCCCTCGGTCACACGCTGTGCCAGGAACTGCTTCCAGTGTAATGCTGCTCTGAAAATCATTCCCATGTTTGTCAGCGTGTCGTGTTACAGATGTCAAATGGAAAACAAAGTTAACTGTTGGGTGGCAAATCTTTGATAAAGGGGGAGCCTCAATCCCCTTTGCCATTGTCTTGCAGCAAGAGGCTTCCTAGACTGCGGCTAAAGGATGTTCTATCAAAGCCTTGACGTTTCCAGGGAACTAAAGTTGGTGTTTTCCAACCCCAAGTACAGTTGTTAATGCTGGGATGTTGGAGGCAGCTTCAGCAGTTCTTCACTGGCTTAAGTTGGTGTGCGTGCATCCCGTCCATCTGACGTGGCTGGGCATGTAGCTGAACATTATTTACCCTGGTGGGAACACACAGTCTGAGGCTTTTTATAGTGTGCCTGTTTACCAGCCAGGAAAATCTTGGTAAAATGTCTTCAAAGCTTAAAAAGTGCAGTGTACAGAAGCAGGCTTCTTCTCAGCCTCCGAACAGGGCAGACTTTCACCTCACTGTTCATCACAACCTCATGTGCCAAAGCAGCAGTAGGGCACCCTCCCTCTCTGCAGCTTTATTTCTGATGTTGCTGGAGGATTCAGGTGAACTATGTCTCTCCTTTGGCATTTTCTTCCAAATTTCAGAACCACCCACCCATCCCTATATAATAGCACTTTATATTATGCCATTTTTCCTGGAGCTGGCAGTTGTTTTCACAGTTGCTAAACGTAACAGAGAATACACTGATTTCCCCCACTTCAGCAGGAATGTTAGAGGTTTAAATATTCCATATTCAGGTATTTATCAATGACTTCTCTCATCACTTTACTATGTGAATGAATGAATGAATGTGCATCCATTGTTACCTTCAGACAGTTCATGGCACCATCAAGTGGAATGTCACGTTATGGCATTTCAGCAACGAAATACGTTCATTAGGTAGGTTCTGTTTTGGTGGTTGATTTGATTTATGGTTGTGACCAGTTACATATTTCAATGTTTTAGAAGTCACAAAAGCTGTGAAATAGCTAACAAATCTAATACTTACCTGAAAGAATGTGGTACTGTCTCTAATCCAGGGTAAGAAAGTAAGGCTTTAAATATGCTAAATGCTTCTTACAATGTAATTCTTAGTTCACATTGCTGGAGCTGAGCAAGCTAGTAAAAAGATTTGAAGAGTCTCTTAAAACTAGCAGTTCAGTGGATAGGCTACAAGACTGGGAGAGTAACTGCATTCCTGTTTTTTCCCAAAATTGCATAGCAGATTGGTGGCCAGTTGCTTGGCCAGACATTTTTCGGTCTCGTTCTTGTTCTGTCTTGCTTTCACACTGCATATTTTTCTGGCAGGGACTGTCTTGCTAAAGTTTATGGAACGCCTGTCTCTCCTACTAGTTAGGCACTCTGATGCCACACACAAATTTCAACCAGTACATACAGAACTGTGGTTTCGTGGTTGCTTTGATCTGGCATAAATCCAGGATGCAACTTCCCTTTGTGCCACCAGTAACAATGGTGCAGCTGCATGGTGGCCATATCAGAACTGATTCAGTTAAAGGTTCATCTTTCTGGCTTTTTTGGCCCTCTGTGGGCAAAGACAGCCACTTATGCATTGTGTCAAATAAATTAACCAAGCAAATCTCAGCCTAACTTCTTTGGGTTATAATTTGAGGGAGTCTCATGGCCTCTGTAGCAACTGTAAAGGATTTTGGCTTATACTACATTGGCAACTTGCTAAATGTAATAAAGGGAATACACTTCAAGACTGTGGGGTTACTGGCAAGGGTCTTTGTTATAGATCCTGATATGCCAGATTTCTGTATTGTTAAAGCATTTTACTCTTTTCCTTATTGTGAAAAGTAGCTGCTGTGTGGCAAGGCTTTGTCACACAGTACCAGGACAGAAGACTTACATTTCTGACTAAAATCTGAAAAATGGTTGTTAGCTCTGTCTGTAACAATGCAAGTGAAGTCAAACAAGTGGCAATGCTATTTTTCAGATAAGGAGTTATATGCCTGGATGAAGTGTGTGAAGGGACAGCCTCATGATCACAAACACCTGATGCCAACACAGATTATTCCAGGTTCTGGTAAGACCAACTGCAAACTCTAATTTTCCATGTAAAAACCTTTGAACTGTGTCAGATCATCAGGGGAAGGCAGGTGGTTCAGTTTAACAGCAAGGGAAGAGGAGTATGCTGACAGATGTC
>JAOEGS010003294.1:5033-16205 GCA_025447755.1 Corythornis vintsioides
CAGACTGAGCAGCCCCAGTGCCCTCAGCCTTCCTCACAGGGGAGATGCTCCAGTCCCTTCAGCATCCTCACAGCCTCCATTGGACTCCCTCCAGTATTTTCCTGTCTCTCTGGAACTGGGGAGCCCCAAACTGGACACAGGATTCCAGGTGTGGCCTCAGCAGGGCAGAGTAGAAGGGCAGGGGAACCTCCCTACACCTTCTGGACACAGTTCTCTTTCTGCCCCTAGGGTGTCCTTGGCCTTTCTGCCCCCAAGGGCCCATTGCTGTCCCGTGGAGAACTTGCTCCCCACCAGCATCCAAGGTCTTTCTCCATGGAGCTGCTTTCCAGCTGGACACCCCCCTCAACCTGTATTGGTGCCTGGTGTTGTTCCTCCCCAGCATGGAGGACTGCAGTGCACAGCGTCCAGTGAGGAGATGGTGACACCAGACCCTGGTTGGTATCCACCACCTGTGGCAGGACCTGGCCTGGCATGGGGAGTGGCAGTCACAGGGTGGGTGTCACCTCTTGGCCACCGTCGGGTGCCCCATCGGCCGGTACCTCCTTCCTTTGTGGAGCCCCAGCCTGTGATGAAGCATCTGGCTCCTTCATGGAAGACGTGGGAATTGTCTGGGAGACATATGGGCTGGATGGTGCTGCTGAACTCCAGTGGGGTGCTCAGCTCCAGCAGCGCCACGTCGTAGTCCAGGCTGTAGACGTTGTAAAAAGGGTGCTTGTAGATCCGATAGATTTTCTTCCTCTTCCCTTCGGAGCCGCCCAGGAAGGGTGTTCCTAGAAAGGCCACCCACATTTTGGGATCACTGTAACTGCAGAGAAACAGCAAAGCAAAGTTAAGAGCAAACCTCGGGGGGGAGAGACCCTCCCTGGAACTGGGACCTCCCCCCCGAGTCTGCAGCACCCCCGGCTGTGCCTCTATCACCCCACCCAGGGCAGGGAGCGGGTGCTGCCAGCGGAGCTATCCCAGGGGTTGGTGTTGGCCAAGAGCCCCCCGGGCTCCCCCAGCCCGCCCAGCACTTACATGTCGAAGCAGTGAGCGGCGGAGAGCAGCCAGCGCGCGGCGATCAGCACGGCCCCGCACTTGTGCTCCTGCTGCTGCAGCCACAGGCTGACCTGCCACGGCCACTCGCCCCGCGCCGCTGAGCTGCCGCCCACGATCCTGCCCAGGGCCCCCGCGCTCGGCCAGCCACAGTCTGCGGGGAGAGCACACAGCGCGGGGTAGAGGAGCCACCGGGGAAAGGAACTTCTGCCCTCCTTACACTGCCCGCCATTCTACCCTCCTTCCTCTGCCTGCCCTTCTGCCCTCCTTTCACTGCCTGCCCTTCTGCCCTCCTTTCACTGCCTGCCGTTCTGCCCTCCATTCTGCCTTCCTTCCACTGCCCGCCATTCTGCCCTCCATTCTGCCCTCCATCCCCAGCCCGCCATTCTGCCCTCCATCCACAGCCCATCCTTCTGCCCTCCTTACACAGCCCACTATTCTGCCCTCCATTCTGCCCTCCTTCCACAGCCTGCCCTTCTGCACACCATTCTGCCCGCCCTTCTGCCCTCCTTCCATTGCCCACCCTTCTTCCCACCTTCCTCAGCCTGCCCTTCTTCTCTCCATTCTGTCCTGCTTCAATGGCCTGCCCTTCTGCCCTCCTTCCACAGCCCTTCATTCTGCCCTCCTTCCACAGTCCACCCTGCCACAGTACAGCCTGTCCGGGGCACACCAAGGGCAGCACGGGGTGCTGGTTTCCCTTTCTCCATCCCAGGAGTCTGGGGACACCGAGGGCGCATGGGGGTGCCAGGTTCCCTTCCCCCATCCCAGGCAGGTCTCAGCAGACATGGGGAGGGGGTCACGGGTCACACCTTCCAGAGGTGGGCTCTGGGAGGAGGGGGTGTTTGGATGGACAAGCCGAGCTGTTGCACAGCGAGGAATGTGCAGTCCCAGGAGCAGTCCCAGGGATGACAGGACATCTACTAGGCTTCCAGGTTGTGTAGAGCTGGTGCCAGATTGCCCCAGCAGCCTGAGACTGGCCAGGCCTGTGCTGGGCAATGCCCACTGGCATCTGCCACACAGGGCAAGAAGCCTCACTTTCAGGCAGAATATTTGGACCCTGCTCATCCAGCTTTACTTTATGACAGACTCTGGCAGACCAAGCAGGACCTGGACCACGTGGCTCAGGCCACCAATGCACCACGTGGGGCCCAGGACAGCCCATGTGGAGTTGTTGGGCAGTGTAGAGCCCTCCTGGGCAGCCCCCAGAGGCTCAGAGCAGGACTCACCACAGTTGTGCTCATCAAGGCCGTTGCTGCAGTCAATGACACCATCACACTCGGGGTTCTCCTTCCCAATACACACCTTGCTGGAACACCTGAAGGTGAGGCTGGTACAGGGCACCACTGGAAGGCAATAACCTGCTCAGTGCCCTCTGTGCTGGGGCTTCTACCAACATGTCAATAAATCTGTCTGGTTTTACCTGGGGTTTGTGTGGGCTTGGTGGGCTCAGGGGTTTTCAGAGCTGTGGAGGTTTCTTTCGTGGTGGTGCTTGTCACCATCCCCAGGGTGGTTCTGTTTGTTGGACCAGCTGCTGTACTGGGCTGGTGAGGGAGGATGGCTGCAGCAGGTCTAGTGATGGCTGAACTGGAAGGGGTGGCTGTGCCAGGACTGGGCAACTGTGAGATGGTGTCTAGGATCCAGTCTTGGAGCTGGGTAATTCTGGAGTACACGCCGGGATTCATTGCTTGGGCACAACCAATTCCCCAGCTCACGATGCCAGCCAGATAAAACACCCCTGGGGTCACCTCACAGGCCAAGGGTCCACCCGAATCCCCCTGAGGAAGAAGCGAGGCAGTGGCTGCTCAGCCCAGTCTCCCCAGCACAGCTACATGAAGCTGCCCCATGGCCACTCTGGGAGGTCTTTAGTCAGTCCCAAGCTCCTCCTTCTCATGCCCCACAGGGCAGCCAGTGCCATGTGTGCAAGAGATGAGTGTGCAAAAGATGAGTGTGTAGAGGCTGCCACTGGGTTCAGTGCCTCAGCCTGGCTGCCCAGAGTGGCATTGGTTGGGAAGCTCCAGCAGCACCTTTTCACAACCAGAGGATGGTCAGCATTGCCATGGGAGGAGATCCTCACCCAGGGCTCTGTCTGAGCAGAAGGAGAGTGCAGTGCTGGTTTAAATTCATGCTCCAGTTGATGAGCTTTGATTTGCTTCTCCCCCACAGCTCCAAGGCAGTGGGCTGGGGTTTCTGAGCCAAGGTGCAGGTTACAGCCTGGCCACAGAAGCTCCATAGAGCTTTCCCGAGGATGTGCTAGGGCTGTAAATTATCCCAGACTTCTGGAACAACCTC
Organism: Corythornis vintsioides; assembly: GCA_025447755.1. Classification (NCBI taxonomy): domain Eukaryota; kingdom Metazoa; phylum Chordata; class Aves; order Coraciiformes; family Alcedinidae; genus Corythornis; species Corythornis vintsioides. The sequence goes on from JAOEGS010003294.1 coordinate 8,358, forward strand.
CAGAGGAGAAGAGCAGTCCCAGAGTCCTACCTGGCAGGAGTCTATCCTCCCCTCCAGGAAGCCAGCACAGATCATTCGGTCGGTGAGGGTGAAGTTGTAGAGGAGGTCACAGGTTGTCTGGTCAATGACACCCACAGAGGCTTTCTGCAGGATCTCAGGTTTGCTGTCTGCATGAAAACCACAGGAGTGGTGAGAGCAGCAGAGGGAAATGGGAAGCAGTGACTTAAGACTGACCCAAGGCATGGTTCAGAAAAGCAGGTGTTCATCCCACTGCAGCTGAATCCTTTAGGAGCTGCTCCCTCAACAGCCCTGGAGCTGCTGGCTCAGCCCGGGGTCCTCACCCAGTTCACACCCGTGCAAAGCTGCTTCACAGGGCAGTGGGTTTCTCTTGTTCTAAAGCCTGTGAGCTTCTGCTTAACTGTTAGAGGGACAAGGGAGTTTTTCTGGCAGCACACATGTTACCTCCAGGCCTTCTCCCTATAGGATCTTTGGGTTTTCTCTAATCAGAGAATCATTCAGGTTGGAAAAGACTTGGTCATTGAGTCCAACCATTAACCCTCCTCTGCATGTCCACATTAATCCATGTCCCTGAGCACCACTCTACACAACTTTTAAACACAGCCAGGGATGGTGGTTCAACCACTTCCCTGGGCAGCCTCTTCCAGGGCTAGACAACCCTTCTGGTGAAAAAGTTCTTCCTCATGTCCAACCTAAACCTTCCCTGGCACAATTCAAAGCTGGTTCCTCTTGTCCTATCAATTGCTTGGAACACCTTTGTGACTGAAGGTGGGTGCTGAGGCTGCCACTGTCCTGCCAGAGCTGCAGCAGCTCACCAAGGCAGTGCCCTGCTCCTGCTAAAGATGGGACAACTATTGAGGGGAGCCCAGCAGGTTTCTCCTGATGCCTGCCAAGGTGCTCTCTCCATTTTCCTGTTCGCTGGTGGCTCCTAAATAACTGTGGGTTCAGGTAGTGCCCCTGTGCCCTTGTTCTTGTGCTCCTGTCCCCAGTGCTGTCCCCTGTCCTGTATGCTCCCAGCACTGGCTGGGTCACCCCACTACTCACCGTTGCCTTCTTCGAGGTTACCCCACCCAGAAATGATGCATTTCTTGCCCACAGGGAACTCCTGCACAGCCCCTGGCAGACAGATGGGCTGGATGTATTTGTTGAAGACAAGAGGTGTGGCCAGCTCAAGTACAGCCACGTCGAAGTCCAGAAGCATAGGGTCGAAGAGGGGGTGCTGGATCACCCTGCTGACATTGACCTTCACCCCCTTCCCATCAGTGTCGTTCAGCGACGTCGATCCCACGTAGGCTTCGATCTCTGCTGGATCTGTCCTGCAAATACCATTCAGGCTGGAAAAGACCTCTAAGCTCATCAATCCAACCACCAGCCCAACACCCCTGTGAGCACCACATCCAGTGAGTGAAGAGCACTGGCTCCCAGGCAAGCTGGGTATCTATAGGATGTATCTAATCCCAAACGTGCACGCTCACACCCTTCTGCCCACACAGATCCTGGCATTTAAACTGCAGCCAGCTGCCAACGACCAGTGTTTGGGACCTTTCCTCACCAAAACAGAGCCCAGCACCCAGAAGAACAGGCCCTGGGAGCTGCTTCCAGCAGTGGCACATGTTGGTGTCTCCTGAAGAGCAGGCAACATGTTGTCATCCTGTCCTCAGCTCCAGAAATCTGTGATTTCAGGAGTGCTCTGCCACACAGGGGGTGTCTCTATTCACCAGGTCTTGATGGGGTTTTATTTGGCTCTTTCTAGAGTTGTATTCCATTGTTGTGGTCTAGTTCTAGGGTTGTTTTTTTTTTAACCCAGTGTGAATTTTAAGCATTCAGTTTTATGCCATTTATGAAGAACTGCTTCCTTTTGATCAACTCCCACCTGCTCTCAGTGGTTATTTCATATTTTAGAGAAACAGTAAGAGAGAGTTCCCTGAATCTGGACCCTTCCCAGTTGTATGGCCCCCATCCCACACTCCCTTCCCACCCGGCTGTCTCTTTATCCAGGTCTGATCTCTTCTGTTGTGCTTATCACAGTTGCCCTTCCACCCCCAGCTCATCCTTCTGCCCCACATCAGGCTTTATACAGCTTGTGCTGTTTGAGGAGCTGGAGTGCTGTGCATTCCCAGCAAGACACTGGTCAGCTCAGCTGATTTCCAACAGTTACCAGTGTTCCCCTGTCCCTGCCAGTGCCCACAGGATGGCTGTTCTCCTGGCAGTGTCCACAGTGGGTGTCACCTTGATCTGAGCAGTGAAAACCCATCATCACCTGCAGGCAGCACGGCTGCTTTGCCATGGCCCTCTCCTCACACTTGCCTTTCCCTTGCTGCTTTATTGCCCAGATGTTAATGTATGAGGTTGTCTTGAAGATCTTTTTCTTTTTTAGTGTGTCTCCCCCCTGCCCCTGAACTTTTCTGCCTTCAGGAATTTTTATTCCTGCCAAACACCCTCCTGTTGCTCATTTCTTCATCTGGGTTACTGACAAACCTGCACCAGAACCCAGCAGGATTGAACTGACCACCCTCCCTCCAGCATCCAACTACCTCTCCACTCCCAGAGACATTCCAGCTGATTTTTAAGGTTCAATTTCCTGAGGAAACTCTCCCCTGGCACCTTTCTTTCCCAGCCTATCCTTCCCAGGCTGCTTAATCCTTTCCCTGCCCCATCCCAGCCTCCCCACAAACCCCCTTTGAATCTGGAGCTACCACAAGAATTCACATCCAAGGGGTGCTCTCAGTATTTCCTAGTGACTCCAGTGGCCCAGCACTGGTGGGATGGTGAGCAGCAGCAGCAGCAGGGCCAGGCTCTTACTCATTGAAGCAGTGAGCTGCTGACAGCAGCCACCGGTCCCCAATGACGGTGGCTCCACAGAAGTGACTCGAGTCTTCTCTCAGGCTGACTTGCCAGGGGATCTCTCCTCTGGCAGCATCTGTTCCTCCCACGATCCTGCTGGGTTTAGAGAAGCCAGGTCGCCCCCCACACTCTGAAGAAAAGCCAAAGCAAGACTGGTGAGTACTTGGAGCAGAAGACACGAGCCAAGAGAGAATTTTGCTCTCCTTAATCTGGCTGAGCAGGGAGGGGTCAGAGCTGAGGTGTGAGGCATCTGTCCAAGCCCTGCCTACTGACCCTGGTGGCCCCTGGGCACAGCCATCCATGGGTTTTCCACCCTAACTGCTGCTCTGCATCTTCCTCTGGACAAGTTCTTAGCCCAGTGCTGTTTTTGAAGGCAGAATAGACAGCAGCTCTGTGCCTCTTGCCTTTGACATTCCAAATACAACATTAATCCTAAATTCTGAAAAATACCCTCCATCTGCATCTCCCTGGAGCTGCTGGGAGGGTTTCTTCGAGCTGATAGGTCATCCCCCTTCAGGGAGAAGATACATAGCTGCTGTGGGGTTGCAGCCACCAGCTCTGAACTGCTGGGAAATCCTTAGGTGACAAACAAAAGTGAGTGGTCAAGAGGTTAAAGAGCATCAAATGCTGCTGCGTCTTAGCACCTGGGCCTGCTGGAGCAGAGCAGTTCCAAAGACAGCAGACAAGATGACACATTCAGTTGGAATCATAGAGTCAGAATCCTTCTGGTTAGAAAAGATCAGTCCAACTGTTGACTCAACTCTGCCAATCCCATCACTAACACTTGTCCCTCAGCACCTCATCTACATGTCTTTTAAATCCCTCCAGAGGTGGAGACTCCACCACCTCCCTGGGCAGCATCTTCCAGGGCTTGACAACCACTTCAGTGAAGAAATTTTTCTTCACATCCTTTGCAGGAGCCCTTTGGACCTCAGCTGAGCAGCTCCTCAGTGACTTTGCAGAGCTCCTCTGGGCTGAGCCAGGGCAGTCAGATGGTGTCACTCGTGCCTTGGCCCTTAGCCCTTAGCCAAGGGTCGTGTGGTCACCCTGCTGAAGGTCCTTTCAGCTCATGGGAAGAACAAACCTGACATTTGGACCTGCACCAGCAGCTCTTCATGCCCAGATCACCCACCCTGTGGGTGCTCATACCTTGTGGACCTGGTGCAGTCGCTGGTCTGCTGGCAGCTGGGGCTGGTGAAGAGCTGATGAGCTCCTCAGAGCTGAGCATGTTCCTATTGGTACTGGAGGGCATCAGTGGGACAGCATGGTCCACGGAGGTGGGGAAGGCAGAGATGGCAGCCAAGATCCAGTCCCTGAGCTTGGTGACACGTGTGTAGACACCCGGCCGCCTGGCTTCGGCACAGCCAATTCCCCAGCTGACAATTCCCGCCAGGAAAAATTTGCCAGATGGTTCTTGGCAAACCAGGGGCCCACCAGAGTCACCCTGCAAGAGAAACCAGGCTGTGAGCTATCCTTGGGGACGTTTCAAGCTTGTCCTGGCCACCCTCAGCCAGTCTGGTTCCCTTTGTCCCTGCCTAACCCAGCCCAGATCTGCTTCTTTGCTCCAGCCAGATGAGTGAAGCATCTCCTGTGCTCCTCTGTGTGGCCACACTGTCCTGCCATCAGGCTTTGCTCCTTTGAGGTGCCACAAGAGCACAGGGACCTGGTCCATACCCTGGAGGATACTGTTTTGCCCCTTGGCTAAACTGCTGCTCTGAAAGGTTAAGCCCAGCAGCCCCTCAGCAGCAGGTGGTGGGTGCCCATGGCATGAAGACACCCGGCATGGTGCTTTCTTCAGTTGGCCAATGGTTCTTTGGCACTGTGAGGCCCCAGGAATGTCACCCATGTAGGACATGTGGTGTCTGTGAGGATGGCAGTGCCTTCTGGGGGCTGGGTTGCTTTAGGTGAGTAATTAATAACCAGATGTTAGTTCATCACCTAACCTCAGACCTCCCATTCTAGGCCCCTCCTCTGGTGTTCGTGCTGCATTTGGTGCAGAAAGATGAAGTGCTGGCACCAGAGGAGTGCAGTGCTGCTTAGATGGTGGCTCTGGATCTGAAGGGCCCTGACAAACCACCTGGACAGTCATGGAGATCACACTCCTGCTCTCAAAACACCTTCCTCCCCACACATTGTGAAAGGCAGGAATTCCGTCAGCTGACTACTTGCATTTCCAGGCTGGATGAAGGCCAACTGGGGAAAAAAAACAAGTTATGCACCAAAAACCACCCTTTATGTTTTAGTTTCTGCTACTGCCCTTTGTCATCTGGATTTTGATCTGAGGAGCTGCCAGGTCCATTGCTAGTGCCAGCCCTTGTTACAGCGCAGGAAGAAGAGAAAAGTAGTTAAATAGCCAGAAAAGCCCCATAAACAGCAGTGTCTTGCTCTAAACACTGGAGAGAAAAGCCTCATTTTTCACTTCTGCAGTCCCAGGTTCATGGTTGAATCTGAGGAGTGGTCTCAAACGTTGGGGGGGAACCACGACCAAGGTCAGATCCCCCTTCTCCAGGTGCTTCTTGGTGCTGGCTGGGAGGGAGGGGAGCACACCTTCCCTGGCTTCCCTGGGCAGAGCCTACCTGGCAGGAATCGATTTTCCCCTCCAGGTAACCAGCACACATCATCCTGTCAGTGAGGGCATGGCTGTAGAGGCTGGAGCACAGAGACTGGTCCAGCAGCTCCACTGTTGCTTTCTGCAGGAACTCAGGTTTCACCACTAAAAGAGAAAGAGGCAGCCCTGAGCCCACCACAGGCAGCCCTGAGCCCACCACAGGCAGCCCTGAGCCCACCACAGGCAGCCCTGCCACAGGACAGGGGCAGGGTCCAGCCCCCTCTCCATCTCACTCTCCCCACTCTTTGCTTACAGAAATCCCCCTTCAGGTAGCCCCAGCCAGAGATAAGACACTTCTTGCTGGCAGGGAAGTGGTGCCCCCCGTCGGGCAGACACACGGGCTGGATGTACTTGGTGAAGCTCAGGGGTCTCTGCAGCTCCAGCACGGCCACGTCGTAGTCGGCAGTGTCGGGGTCGTAGGAGGGGTGGGGGATGATCTGGGCGATGCCTATATGCACACCCCCCCCTGCTGAGCCCCGCAGGGACGTGGTGCCCGTGTAAGCTGCCCACATAGCTGGGTCCTGGAACCTGGAGAAGAGGAGGTGGGGATGGTGGGAGTGTCAGCCAGAGCACACCCCTGCTGCCCAGAGCATCCCCCTACTGCTCAGAGCATCTCCCTGCTACCCAGAGCATCCTTCTGCAGCCCAGAGCATCCCCTGCTGCCCAGAGCATCCCTCTGCAGCCCAGAGCATCCCCTGCTGCCCAGAGCAGCTCCCTGATACCCAGAGCATCACCCTGTAAACTAGAGCTTCACCATGTTACCCAGAGCCTCACCCTGCTGCCCAGCGCATCCCCTGCTACTCAGAGCCTTACCCTGAAACCCAGAGCATCCCCCTGTTGCCCGGAGCCTTACCCTGCAACCCAGAGCATCTCCTTGCTGCCCAGAGCCTTACCCTGCAACTCAGAGCATCACCCTGCAACCCAGAGCCACCTGCTGCCCATCTATCTCCCCAGCTGCTGAGAGCCAAGAAGGGGGAAGGGAACTGGGCATGCTGGGGCAGCTGGTGGGGTCAGCACTGGGGCTGGATGATCCAGCAGCTGTTGGAAGCTGGGGGGCGGGGGTGATTGAACAGGGCTGAGCTTACTCTGCAAAGCAGTGGGCAGCAGACACCAGCCACTTCTCCGTGAGGACTGCAGCTCCACAGAAGTGCTCGTTGTTCTCCCGCAGGCTGACTTGCCACGGGAACTCCCCTCTGGATGCCTCCGAGCCCCCCACTATCCTGCTGGCTGTCTGCATGGCCGGGCGGCTTCCGCACTCTGGGACAGAGGGGAGGGATAGGGTGTCCAGAGCCTGCCCACTGCACCCCAGTGCTCTGGGGAGCAAGTGGGAAAAGCCCCTGCAGCCCTGAGCAGTGGAAAAAACCCTGAAGCACCCTGCAAGCAGCAGGACTTGGCCACAGATGCCACAGGGCAACTTTGACATGCAGGCTCTGAACAGAGCCCTGCAAAGCACTGGCCCATCACAGCATCCTCCCTGAGTGTGGGTGTTAAAATGCTGCAGCAAGTGAATTTTCCTTCCTGTGGGAAAGTGCAGGTTCTCACCAAGCTGTGACCTTGCTGGCATTTGTTTGTAAAACAGCAGGAAGATGTTTTGACTACGGGTGCTGTGGCACCCCAGCCAATCACCCCAGGGAGTGGCTGATTTCTTGTCCAATTACCTTGAAGTTAAAAGGGTATAAAAAGAGCTGTAAATTAATAAATAAAGGGATCTTGGAATCTTGGTGAAGAAAATGGTCTCTGCCTCTCTCTTCTCCTCCAGCTACTGTCAGATAGACAACACCTGAGAATGCTGAAGCACTAAGTTCTGGAGAGAAATACCTTGGCTGCTTTCACAAGCTGGGCCACTGCCTTGGGATCTGCTCCCAGCAGCTCATGCTCAGCCAAAGCAGCCCCACCAGCCACAGGGCCTTCGCATGGTAGGACCAAGGTGCTTCTAGGGTACCTACATCTGCTCTTGGCTTGACAGGCTGCACAGTATCCTTGGCTCTCTTCCAGTGGTGTCAAGGTGTGCAGCAGTGGGAGGTGGCCTGTCCCCCACCCCCATGTCCAGGACACTCACCACAGCCCCTTTCATCAGCACTTTTTGGCCATCAAATTCAGGGGTTGGTTGTTTTTCCACAGGCACTGGGTGCTGTGACAAGTGACCTGTCTCCAGGGCAGCTCCCTGGGCCCAGCAAGGCTTGAGTCACTCACATCTTCTGCAGCCCTCCCAGCAACCATCCCCCAGCTTCCCCAGGGGCAGCCACTGCTGTGTCCTTGACACTCTGCTCCCTGGCAGTGCCAGGGCCTGCAGGATCACAGAATCACAGAGTGTCAGGGGCTGGAAGGGACCTAGAAGATCATCTAGTGCAACCCCCCTGCCAGAGCAGGGGCACCCA
>JAOEGS010003295.1:0-54338 GCA_025447755.1 Corythornis vintsioides
AATTATCTATTTAATTATCTTATATATTAATATATAAATATTTACAACAGGAGGAAGCAAGAAAAGAATTGTAAGTCTTCTGTCAAGACAATTGATGGTGCTTTTGCTTGATACCTTCTTACAAGAAAGCATGAAATGCAATTCACCTGTGATTAAAGAGGATCTTTATTTTTCCAAAAGGCAAGCAATCAGACATCAGGAAAAAGAAAGGGGATGAATAGGAAAGATAAGAAGAGGGGAGCTTGTGTTTTTCTGCATGTGTAGAAGTGATCTTTGGTTTCACTTCCCCTGTAGTTTTATTATTGTGCTTCTGGAGTTAAAGTCATAGAATCATAGAATTTTTCTAGGTGGTAGAGACCTTTAAGATCATCAAGTCAACCCAGCACTGCCAGGTCAGCACTAAATCATATCTCCATGCCTTTTAAATACCTCCAGGGATGGTGACTCCACCATTTCCTTGGGAAACTTCTTCCACTGACTCAAAGTTTTTCTTAACATCCAGTTTCAACCTCACCTTGTGCAACTTTTAAGCTCTTTTTCTCTTGTTACCTGGGAGAACAATCATCTAAACCTTCTGAAAAAGAGGTTACCTTGTCCATGAGGGACATAGTAAAAAAGCTTCCCTATCTACTTTATTATTGTAGACCCTGCCTTTAGTACTCTAGAGGATTTTCCAGTTGTTTCAAGGGAAATGATTTAGGAAAGGATACTTTTTTGGTATTGTTGTGTTTACTGTTAGTTCAGAGTGATTTACATAAATTAAACACTATCCTGCCCTGCTTTATAATGAAATTCAGGGCAAGATGAGTTAATCTCATTAAAGAAATACACAGCAAGGATGGATTTCTTTCATACTGATTTTACAGCATTGATTGCATCCATTGGATTAGATGTGGTAACTCCAGAGTATAGTTTTCTGAACTCCTGATTAGGAGTCATGTGGAAGGCATTCATGTAGCTAATGATAAACTAATCCACTCAGGAGGACACTGTTTATATCCAATTTTGCTGTGACCTGCAACACAGTGTAAAAATAATTTATCAATGACAGACAATGTGTGATGCACAGGAAATGAATGCAGCTATTTTTAGGTTCTTGCTAATTTGCTGTGATTAGAACCATGTGATTCTGCAATAGCTACTGGTTTGTAGTGTGGCTGCATGTTGCTTTTTTTTTTTTTTTACACTCTCTCCCCTCTGTTTTTAATTATAGTACCATCATGTGAGTGTATCTGGAATTAGAACACTATAGCTGTAGGCCAGCAAGAGCTTAATTGTTCAAGATCCTCCATAAACTAATTGTTGCTAGTGCTGAGATGTCTTGAGAGAAGATTGCATTCCCAGATGAAAGGAAGCAGGAAGCAAGTGTGAGGATGCTAAAAATAATAATAATTTAAAAATCAGAAGCTTTCTAACTTAGGTTCTAGAATGCTATTTATAATCACTCGTATGCTTTCCCATTTAACACTGACCTCATCACTTCATTTGACTATATCAATGAGAGTGAATACCTTCTGATGACTGAAGTAATTTGATAATTTTATATCAAATCTAATAGATTTATCTTTGACTATTTATTTTGGTCTTGAAAAAGAGCATACACTTAGCTTTTAGAATTATCCAGCACAGTTTAGTTCTTAAAATTGCTGGAATCAGGAAAACAGCTCAGAGTCAAGGTAGCTCTAAAAGTGTTTCCAAAATAACTGCTAAACAGCTGTAAAAATAATTGGTTAACAGCCAGAGCTCTACACTTTGCATATCATAACTCAAAATTATTTACAAACCAATTTTTAGGTCGGGCATCATATTATACTTACTGAACATTTTGACACTTTAGGCTTTATCTTCAGAAAACAAACAATGCTGGGATTACAAAGTACTTACAAAGTTTATTTAAACCCCCTTTTTATTAAAGAGAGATGAAAGTCTAACTGAATAAACAGCAGTAACAATTTACAATGTTTGGAGATAATAAAGGAAATCATCACATATTGAACATGTAAATGTGTTTCTCTTCATAATTGTAACCTAGGAACATGCTGAGTGCACTTTTCTGAACACCAACAGTTCAAGTTCTCTTAAAATTGATGTTTTCAGTCAAAGAATGTCACAGAACTTCTCACACAATGAAATATCTTCATGTTACTTGATTAAACTTATGTAAGAATGAAAATTTGTCACAGAATTCCTCTGCCACCCTGACATTTGTTAAATGTGCAATGACCACCAGAGCTCTGCTGCTCTACCAGTGGGAGGACCCTGGATCTGTCACAGCTGTCACACAGGCACTTTTCCTTCACAAACCTAGCTGAATAAAACACTAATCTTACAATTATATGGATTTTTTTTTTTCCTGCATCAGAAAAATGTAAAATTAGCCCTTGGAGATGCATGACTTAAAGAGTTTTCCTCTCCCTCTCCTGTTATTGATTTCAATTTGTGATCAAATCCAGCAAAGGCAGTGGAAGAGCTGCCTGTTAGCTTGAAGGAATTAGGATGAAGACCTTACTGAGAGATCTGGGTATTGCAAACATATCAATACTTGAGAGAGCACTGTTAATTATACATCAAAGTCACTTGAAATTGGTTCCCATACAGACTCCTTGATGAGGTAGAGCCTCATGATCTTGGAAAATGTGAGGAGGTAAATGGAATGGCAGGAAAAAAAAAAAAGCCAAACATGCAGGTTACATGACAAGCCCATATGTGAAATTTTACACTAAAACCTGCAAAGTTTGTCCCACTGCTTGAAAATAACTTTTTTTTCTTGCCCTCCTCTAAGGAATAGTTGTCCACATTATACAGCTCCAAGGTCTTATGATTAAGCACTAGAGAACTTGCAGTAGAACTGGCATTTGTAGAACTAAATTTAGCTGCAGTGCTGCTGTTGGCTGCTGATAAGCTAAAATTACATCCTTTTGATTTGTCTGCCATTTAAAAAAGTATTTTAGAGCATTTTAAAGTTCATAAGTTTATAATCAGAATTATCACTGGCTCTCCATGCTGGATTTAGGTCTTGTGGCTGAAGTGTGATTTCATACTTGACTATCTTTGTTTCCACAGAAAATAGATTACATAAATTTAGCTTGTAATGAAATGACTTGAAAAATAGTGATAAAATTTCTTAAAATAGTTAAAGGGCTTTTCTACGTAGTATGCCAGAATAGTGGGAAAATGACAGAACATAAATGTCCAGTATTCCCAACCCCATGGAGAAAAGTAGAAATTGTTCTGTAATTTTCTGGATGGATGCTTAATTCTGTATAAATCAATGTGTTTGATAGAGATGTGTAAAGAGTTTTTCTAGAGCAGGGAATTATCATTTCAACTTTTTTTAATCTTTTTTTTTCTCTAAATTCTGCTGTCTGCTATTCAGATTGTTGTCTTAAAGACATCCTAAATTATCAGATAAATATAATTTCACACTATTAGACATTGTAGTTGGATGGATAGGTAGGATAAAATATTAGGAGTCCTTGTGTGTGATTTAGGGCTGAAACAAACTGATAGAAATGGGGTTTTTTTTCCTAATCAGCAAGTTTATACCATCAGTTCTTTATCAGACTTTACAAAGTAACAGAGATTTTAATCAATTTGAGGAGCTTTGATATGACCTGCAAGGGAAGTGTAGATATCTTCAACTGTTTGATCATTTCAGAGCAATCTTATTTGAAGGCCAATGGTGGAGATTATAATGCCCAATAAATATTACTAGAAAAAGTGAAAAATACCAGGAATCTCCCATCATTGTCTGTGCTCTGTTTGTGTTGCAGGAGCATTTGGAGGTGTTTGTGGCCTTTACAAGGAGAAATAGATATTTAAAATATGCTGTGAACACCTGCTGCTTGCTGTTGCTGCTTTTTTTTTTTCCTTCAAACTATCTTTTTCTCTCCCAACTCAGCTGACTAGAGCAAGGTAAACTCTGAATATTTTATAGCCATATCTCTTTAGAAGACACAGTAAGGCTCTGCATGCTGTCTGGCTGCAACTTCTTTCAAGGCATCTCTACTTTAAAGTTGTTTTGTCCATCTATCTTCTTTTTGTCTCTCTGGAAATTAGGAACCATGTATCTCAGTATGCAGGCAACTTCTTCTTGTAAAAGCTTGACAAATAAACCCTTTCCCCTCATGTGGCACATTGCAGCAGGTGAAGGGCATTTCCCTGCATTTAGAAGGACATTCACACAGCTACTGATTGTCAGCCCAGAGACAGTGGTCATCAGAGTAAGGAAGATGCTCAAAACAGGAGTTAATTATTGATCAAGATGAAATGTGCTGGCTCTGATTTGACCTTGAATACATCAAAGCCTCTAAGACCTTTGTCCTCCATGTGCTCACTAAAAAGCATAAGGAGCACTAAGCCAACAGCACAGTCCTGGGTGGCTACCAAGCTTGTCAGGGGCTGTTGGTTGTCACTGTGCAGAGCATGTGCTAGAAATTGAATATACTGTATAGATGTAGCTCCAGAGTGTCTGCTCTTGTCTCTAATTCTCCCTCACCAATCCTCTCAGGAATATCAGACAGGCCTGAGAGGATCAGCAGTGCTTTGGTGTGTGATCTCAAAGCAAATATGTCATTTTATTTCTCCAGATTTAGACCACCAATCTGTCTAGGTGAGCTGTAGAGTTTTGGTTGTGCAAAAGAGAGCCACCTCCCCAAATAATTGGGAATCAGAATAGATCAGTCAGGCAACAATGCATCCACCACTGCAGCCCATGCAGGATTACACCAGGGTAAAACTGTACAGCTGAGCTGCAAACTGACCTCTGGTCCCCTGAGGTTTGGATCTATGCCTTGTTCTAGGGAATTCTCTTTAGTTGCTATATCTTCAGGCTTAAATTTGATATTACATTTGAGAAACTTAATTTGTTTGGTGTCTGGGAAACTTTTATCCTCACTGAAGTTACTCTTTTACCATCACTGAAAGTTTGAAGCTTTATTTCCCTCTGATGAAACACTTCAGCTTGAATTCTTCTCCTGCTGGACATGAAAAAATCCATCTCTGCTTATTTTCTCCAGATGGGACTTGACTTTGCTTGTTCTTTCATTCCTTTTGATTCTTCTGTTCACCACCTTGGTTGTTTGTGATTCAGGTGAATGCAAAGTGAAGATGCTTCCCCTCTGGGAGTGCTTTGCTGTCACTGGATCAGGTGCAGATGGCAGAGCTCTTGTTAACTTAATTGATTATTAAAAAGCTGACATATGGAAGGAATTGCTTGCTTTCACTTTTCAGCCTGGGGAAATTGTAATGCTGTTTGAGTAAACAACTTAAAGTTCCTGAAAATAAAAGTCAATGTATTAGAGGGATGCTTTTGATCTCATTGAGTTCTCACCTCTCTAAACATGGGAAGTTGGCCCTTGTTGCTGCTGTGTGGAGTTGTATTTCTGGTAAGTTAAATAGGAAAGGAATTTGTCTGCAGAATTAACTAATTCTGAGTAGTTAGATCCTATTAAGAAAAAAGGGGTAGAAATAGTTCAGGAAATTCAAGAAAGTTGGAGATGTTGTAGACAAAGCAGATTTCTTTTGTCACATGGTATATTTCTGAAGTTTGTACTCCAATATTGCTATTAAAAAGTTCTGATTTTCCTCACTGTTTTCAAAACTAAACTGACTAAAGGAAAGGGTGATTATTCCAGGTAGTGAGGGCAGAAAGCTCACATTTCAAACACATGGACAATACATAAATCTGGCCTGAGAAGCCTTAGGAGATGTTTGGGTTTCTCAGACCTGCTAAAACTGCCAACCTCTAATCTTCAAAGCTCTCATAAAGGGGTTCATTGGAATCCTAACATGTTGAGATTGTTCTCATTCATCTTCAATTCTGGATGTGCATATCTCTTCACATTCCATAAATGTGAAATATCATCATTAGGGCACTTGTTGAACTATCATCATACATCAAGGTAAGATGCAGGTGTGGTCTCTGTCAGCTTAGATATGTTAAATTTTCAAACATCTTTGCACTTATTTGTGCAATTTACACCTTCCATTTTGCATCAACAAAAGAGCAGCAAAATCTGCTCCCAGTGTCCTCCTTATTAATATTAGAAATACCATTGCTTTATACAAGGTGAAAAACCCTCAGTCTTGCCTGTGTTTTGTTCTTGCCACTGGTCTCATTGCAGCCCCTTCCTCCTTTTGTTCACATCTCTGTCAGATATCTTTGTGTTGGAGGAAATCTCCCATTGAATCCATTTCCCTGAGGGAATGGTTATTGCATAGCTAAATGCAGTCCATTAAGCTCGTGTCATTTTGATAGAAGACATATATCAATATATCAAATAACACTTGTCTCTATGGAAAGTATTATGTTAGATGCAAGACTTTTTCCTCTACTACACCTTGAAGATCAAACATTATTTTGTAGTAAGGGGAAGGGAAGGTATTGATTGTATTGAGAGCTAAATTATTAGTGTGAAATAAAGAGGGTCTGGGCAAGGGGAAGATTCACTATTTATTGTCTCTTAATTTGTATACCAAATATGTCTAGGTTCAATGGAAAAGATTTTTTTCAGTTGTCAAGCAATATCTGAGTCAAACTGCAGTTCTTCTGCATGTGCTTTGATCTGAAAAATGGTACTGGAGATAAAACACCCCCTTGATGGAGTTTTCTGATAGTTAATCAGTAAATGTTTGCAAAATTCCTCATATTTGCTAAAATCCAACGGAATTAAGATGCAACCAACCAAAATCCTCCACTATTGATCTTAATCCTTGATGGTTTGTTATCAGTTGGTGGCTGATAAATGCAGAGTATGTGTTTTAAATTCCCAGTGTGTGTTTTCTTTCACTTTGACCCATTCTAAGAAGGAAAAAAGCAAGAGAGGACAGAGAACAACAACAAAACCTCTCCTGCAAAACTACCCAGCTACCTGTGCCCATGCTGCAGATGTTAATATGATGTCTGTTTTGTGCAGTACTCCACAACAGCTGGAATTGTATTTCTGCTTTATCAATTGGCCATGTAATGTGGATTTTATAGTAACATCTATATGTTTTGGCCTTCAAATTCCAGGGTGTCCTGGACCATGGGCAGCTGGTCAGGGAATTTGAGGCCTCCTCAGGACCCTAACACAGGCAATAAGTTATTAGCTCCATTCTAAACCATGTTCTGAAAACACAATGTCCACAAGTCATGATATCAGAGAATATAAACTAAAACATGCTGATTAAATAGTTGATGTAGGGGCACCATATGGAACACAGGACAAATCCAGGGTAGCTTCAGGTTTTGAGTGGTCCCTCTACCTGTATTATTGAACAGTACAGATGCAAACAGTTGGTCCTGTTAAAACCACTTTGACTTCCAGTGATACAAAATAAACTGACATGTGGTGTAATTAGCTGAGGAGTCTCACTCTGAGGATAAACTTTATCAAGTGAGGCTACTGTACAACTTGTGCTCAGCTGGAGCTAACCCTTGGTGGTTTTTTATTTAACAAACTCTGCTTAAAGTACTTAAAATGAAAGATGCTCCCTCATTCTCTCTCTTGGCACTGAAATTTGCAAAGAAATTCAAGATCCAGTAGTGGAATAGATGACTTTGTATGCATCTAGGTTAATGTTTATGCAGCTTGAAGACAATTTTGCTTTCTCTCTATAGGTCTTTTCAGAGTGGTAACACATTGCTCAGTTGTGCATATTTTGCTATCATGATAGCTTCTGGTTGTCTGTTCTGAAGAATAATAGAGAGTACTTATGGATACTTGGAATAAATCTATATAAATTATCCCTGACAGGGAGAGGATTTAAGTGTGGCCAGAGGCAAAAAGAAAACAAATAATTTGCAAGGGAAGAGAAGAAGGGTGGGAAAGATTTACCACTTTCCTCAAACCAAGGACACTATTATCCATTTGTCACTGTAGTGTGTATTTAACAAGGAAAGGGAGAAAAAAAAAAACTAGTGTTGGATGGACTAGGGAGTGAATTCAGGTCTTTCACAGAAGGCATATCCATAGTAAAACAGACATAATTATTTGAAGAAAAAAAAAAATGCTTGTGTAGTATGTTGTGGGTGTCAGTGTCATTGTTCCTGAGCAGTGAATACCACCCAGGCTGACATGAAATACCATCCTGTAAGAGATACAGGCTTCCAGTTATGTGGAACTAAGTGAATAATTCAATTTACTTGACACATCTTGCCTCTTAACCACTGTAGCTCTCCAGCAGCACATCGTGCTGCTTATGAATTTATTTATTAAAACTTAATTGGCTTTTTCCATACCCTCATCAGAGTAATGCTCTAACTTTGCAGAAAAGCTGTTTGCTACAAGAATTAAGTGTATATTGATAGAAATTCAAATAGATAGTACGTTGTTCCCTTTTGTCATCAGCATTAGAGGTGCCAGTGAATTTTATTGCCAATGGCTGTCAAGTTTTTAGGAAGATATAAAATAAATGCAATTTGGAAATGTTAAATTTGTAGATCTTCTGTAATGAATACATAAGGAGTAAACTCAGTGGAAGAGATTGTCAGTATATCTCTCTACATAATTATTTTCTATTCCTTTAATGTTAAAACTCTTAAGTGTATTTGAATTTCTCTCCACTCCTGTGCTGTGTTCTGAAGGAAAACTCCTTAAGACAGGGAGTTTTCCACTCAATTTTCAGTATCTTGCATAACTTCCATGTTCATCACAGGGATGCTGATACCCAATTCTTGGAGTAGCTTTCTAAAGAAGCTAATTTATGTCAGCATAATACTCTCAGATTAAAAGGCTTTTTCCAAATCCTCAGTTTCTGATCTTTTCCAAGAGTTAGAGGGTTCTACTGAAAAGCTGAGACCAGAAGGCAGCCCAAAATAAAAGAGGAGGAATGGGAATGGAGGGCAGGAGAGGGTGCCCAGGGAAAACAGCTGTTGGATGAGGCTTCAAGGGAAAAGTGAGAAGCCTGGCAGATGTGCCACACTTGTCAGCATCCAGAGAGCCCTCCATGGACTGAAAGACACAGTGCTCACCTTCTAAAGAAGTTCAGTCTGCCACTCTGAGTGTTTTCCTACATAGCTGATAAGACTCAAGACACCTGCATCCCCCTTAGCTTTTTCCCACCCATCTTCTTTACAGAGAAGTTTGAACATGTCACAGTCTGATCCCATAGTTCCATCTGAAAACACAAGGGCTGACAGACATATTCCAACATACAAATCCTCTTTTGCTTTGGTACTTTTATTATTTTTATCTTTGTTTTTTTTTTTTTCACCCCTCCCTCCCCAGTGTGGTAGGATTTAAATGATTTGTTCCTATTTTCTTGTTATCTTCAATAAAATTTTCTTTCTTTGGCCATAAGTGACTTTGCAAGTATTCTAGTTTCTATA
This sequence comes from Corythornis vintsioides, assembly GCA_025447755.1. NCBI lineage: Eukaryota > Metazoa > Chordata > Aves > Coraciiformes > Alcedinidae > Corythornis > Corythornis vintsioides. The sequence goes on from JAOEGS010003295.1 coordinate 9,314, forward strand.
AATAGTGTAGGCATATAAACTTTAAAATGTGAGGTGTTTCTATTTTGAAGATGATTTCTAAACTATGGAATTAAAATGTCTGAAAGCTTCCATCAAGCTAATCCCTCAGTCAAAAAAAAAAAGAGCTCTGTTACTATATATGTGTTGTGAGCATTCTTTTCAAATATGAGCTTGGATTCTAGAGTCAAATCTCAATTAATTGTTCATAATTGATAGGCTAGATGATACCAGGTAAACATTCCTTCCCTGTCTTCTGTAAAACAGAAATAATTCCAGCAGCTTTTTTTTCAGGGTGACAAAACCCTTCAGCTCTTACGTGAAATTGATGAGTTTGAGGGAAAACTCTGGACATATTGGTATAAAAATGCAGATGTATGTTTGGACAGTTACAAAAATAAGTTTATTTTACAAAGATCAACGTGGATTGAAGCTATAAGGATAGGGGTTTTTTTTAATACTCAATTGCAAAAAAAAAAATAAAATAAAACTGAGTCAGAATATTACAGAGGCAGAATAATTCATTTTTTTCTTTTGGCCTATCAAAATATTCCAGTAAAAATAGCTTGCCATGGTTTTTCAAGGCTTGTTTTGTAAGCAGGGTAGAAATCAATGATAAGGTTCCAGCACATAGTGGCTTCCTGCTGATAGGTGTGTGGTTGGTTTTTTTTTTTCCATTTGAGAGGAAAAAAACCCTGTTTTCATTTGTATCTTAAAGCAACCCTTTCCTGGGTTTTTTGGACATAAAATATTAACTTCTGTGCTTTTGTAAAGATGTTCTGAGTTGTTATCTTTCCAAACACAGGTATACTCAGGGGTGGCTTGCAGACTGGCAAGCCTGGAGAAGGCTTGAAATAGATGTTGAAATTAGAAAAAGACCAGCACTTGAATAGCATTTAGAAAAGGTTTTAATGTTTATTCTGGGGTAATAAAATCATTACAAGCTTGTGATAATTGTAAGTATGAAGAATGGAGAAAACTCTCCACTGGTCAGGTTAGGTTGAGTTAGAAATCACTGAACACACATAAATCCATGAGCCCAAATAATTAAACAGCCCATGAGTGCTGAGGGATCTGGATGTTGTTGAATGGAAAGGCCCTTCTGTGATTTAATGCAAAGCTGAAGTGTGGAATAGTAGATATCCTGAGAACTGGATTGCTTCTCTGTGTTGGCACATGGCTGCACCAGTTTGAATGGTAGATGGAGATGAAACTGTCTTTTTCCTTCAGCATTGTATTCTAAGCTGGAGTTAAAACACCTCTTCTTGATCACATTTGAATTGCAAAAAGAGAATTTTAATGAAGCAAAGATGTTACATATCTTTCTCCCCTGCTTCAACTCTCTATTTATTCATGTACATTAACTATAATTACTGGCTGCTCATACCAAAATATCCCAAAACTAGGGTTAGGATTTAATCACATATAAATAATCTTTTCAGAAGACACATTGTATGAAAACAGATTTCCATGGGATCCCCTAGTACTCCTTGGAGCAGGAGTGTTTGCATCACATGAGTCTTACTCACTTGGTTTCCATAGAAATCTTTTGCAATTGAATGTAATTTCATTATTAATAGACTCTACATGTGTTTTCTCTCACTTCTACAAATGCCAACCAATTGAGTTTTGCAGCTCAGAGTTCCCATATGGGTTTCCTTCCTACCTCTGCTGCCTTGGAAAGTAGGTCCATAGTTTTGCCTAAATCTGCCACTGTCTTGCTTCACAGAAGATGATCTTGGCTTAAGAGGAGACCTAAAATATTGACTCAGCAGATCTCTTGGAGATGGAGAGGCTGCATCACCAGCCCAGGTTTGGACTGTCAGGGTCAAGCAGCTTTATGAACACTCTGCCCTGCTGGTCATTATTCTGCTTGCTCTCCCTCTCTGGTTCTGTCATCTGAATACATGTAGATGTGTGTTTATATACATATTAAAAGATTCAGCTGGAGATGCACTAAGGAAAAAAAAAGTGGTAGGCAAAATTACAAGTGTTTGGTTTCAATTTTCTGTGGCTAATTCCAGTGATTTACTTGTAGCTTTTCTTGTAGATGGCAGGGTTTCTTACATTTTGAGTTCATAAATTGAAGTTCCATTCTTGGGAACATTTTGGTTCTTCCAACAGCTAATTTGAATGAATATGATTTGTCAAAAGAAAGTGTAATTCCTCAGTCTGAATATAGCCTTTTCTCATTTTCTAAGAGAAATGCCTTTATTGCATTGACTTAGCCATGCATTATTACTTGTCATTGTGCCTAGGGAAAGGGAGTATCCACACCCTGGAGCAGTCTGACCCAGCTCAACACAGCTGAATTACTAGAAGATTGAACACTTGTAGCTTGATGAAACATTCCTCCTGCCTAAAAACTAGTTAAGCTAATGTTTAATAATCAGGTGTAATTGCTCATGCAGGGACACTGGGCCCCCTGGGGCAACTGCAGGGTAGGGGGGGTCTGCTTGCTGTTGGCCACATCAGCATATAGATTGTGTTAGCTGCTCAGGGAGCATTTATTCTGCCAATCAGGGCATGGTGGGTCCTGAGGTTTCCTCAGGTCTTCACTGTAATGTGGGCAAGAGAAGGGTCTGACTTGGAATCTCATACAATTTAAATATAGTCCATGCATAGAGGACAAAGGATAATTCTTTCTGTTCTTTCTCCTTTGTTTTCATGTTGTGCCACAGGAAAACTAATAAACCAAGGAAACATCCTTAAGTTGGTGCTACCCAGGGTAGGCAAAAATTGTTCTTCAGCCCAACAGTCAAATTACCATGTGGCTTGTGATAGCTATTAAAGAAGCATTTCTTTTTAAAATAAACTATTTATACCCTACTTAGGACTGTGATCCAAGGGATATTCTGTCACTGTATGGAGAAATACATCATCTCCTGGATAACCTCCAGCCTCTTACAAATACTGTACAAATCTGCAGGAGATTCATTGAATGACTTCCATAAGCATCCAAATACCTAAGCTTATTGAACCTTTTAAGGCTTTCCCTAGAACTTCCTGATAATTTCCTTTTGCTTTGCCTGTGTTTTGTCATCTTCTATTTCTGTTATTCTGTCTTTACAACACCCTGTCCTTTCCAAGCTTTTCAACTTTGACTTTTGAAGAAATCTCTACCCTTGTGCCTGTCTTCCAAATGTTCTCTTGACTGCCTCAAAGGTTTGCCCTCTTTCTCACACTTTATGTTATTAACATCAAAATGCAGTGAGACTCTGAATTTCACCCTCCTTTTAGCCAACAAATTAGCAAAAGAGAAAGTTCAGAAGTCTGTGGGTAGTATTTGTATGTAATGTTTCAGATGAAGTCTAGTCAAAATATGTTTTTCTGCATTCATTTAGGGCACTCTCACAGCTACTCTGAGGCTCATAATGCATTGGTAAAAATTGATGCAAACATCACTCCTTTGCCCACATCATCCTTGTGTGGTGGAGCTTGTTTTGGACAGACAGCTGTGTTCAGCCATTCCTATGGTACTAGGAACTCTTTTTCTCCAATCTGGAGAATCTCTGTATCCCCCTTATAGCATCTATTTGCATTCTGACTTCACATCACCTTTTGGCTTTGTGCAACATACAGGTTTTCTTTTCCAAATAACAATCTCCTTCATTCCTGATGGGAAAGAACTGTAGAATTATAAACTGTGGTTTGCAACAGTTTAGAAAGAGGTGGTTGAATGTAAATTACAACACATTCAAAAAACTGAGAAAATAAATTTTTATTTTTCTGTTCATGCCATTCCACAAAAAGGTTTATAGAGGAAAACAGTCTCGACAGGCTCAACTAAAACATAATTTTCCTTATGTTATAATTGGAAGCAGGTTTTAGATTTCACTGCAGATAGAAATTAGAATTCTTTAGGTCTTTTGTTGAGAGTGCAGTTTTATCTCTTCAGCAGATGTAGTGCTGCTCAACCTTGTTTTACTACTGCTCAGCTTCCCTCTGCTCCTCTGGGATGAGTATCTGTGTGTGGGCCACTGAGCCTCCCCTCAGACACAGTATAGCACAGATGATTTGGAGATTAAGACTGTTTAAACCCCTCAAAATGACAAAAATATGATTCTTCTGGAGTCTTTCATCTTGTCAATAGACTGACTTTGGATTCTCTGCAAAGTCTGAATTGCATTTTGTTTGAATTGATTTCTTTTCCCTTTCATATAATGGTTAATACGAATGCACAAAGTGAATTTGAGATGAAGTCTCTAACTTTTAAAATATACAGGTGTGGTGTTATCTGTTTAAAAGTGTCATCTGCTTGCCATGGCCTTATTTTAATAAAAACAATGCAGATATTTACAGTAGAGGAGTGGCATGGCTTTGCAAGATGATCATGTTGCTATTGCAGAGGTGAATATTCCCCTGTCACTCACTGACCAGTTCATCTACACACCAGTGTTAACAGCTGCTAGTGGAGATAATGTATTCATCTTCTCCCTCCTAATAAATGTGTCAAGGGTAGGATTTTGAGTTTTTGCTTGGCTGGAACAAGACAAGTCTGGATAAAACACTGGAGTGGTTTAATCTCATTTATCTTCAGCCATCTAAAAGTTTGTCTAATCTGTACAATGTGTCTAGGTTTATTTTATAGCCAAGAGCTAAAATCCCTGCAGATAGTGATTTCTCTCAGATAAAACGTGTCTCAGGTGAGATTGTGAAATAGAACAGCAAAAAAAATCTTTGTCTAGAAAACTAAGGGATTCTATATGAAGAATTTAAACCAGACATACAAATTTTATTAATTGAAATGAGGTTATTAACTCAATACATGTGCCTAAGAATAACAATAGTATATAAACTAGACAGAGTTTCTACATGTGTTAAAACCAGAGGATTCCCATCATCTTCAAATTAATATTTTCCCTTTCAACCACACACATGTAAATATGTTTCAAATCCAAATTGATTCCTAATCCCACTGAATACAGATTCTAGGCCTTTGTAGGTCTTTCTTTTGTTTGAGTGATAGAACAAGGATGTCTGTTCCTTGTGTGATCCCTCCAGTTATTCCAAATGCTTTGCCTGGAGGGGTGGAGTGCTCTGTGATGCTACAAAGCAGTAGCATTTGGGGGGGAATCATCTCACATTGGTTCATTCAGAAGTACAGAAATTCTACTGGGTGTCTCAAGATGATAGAAAATCAACTTTGTCTTAAACTGCAGTTTAAGACATTTTGGATTTGGAAGCAGAGGGATTGATATTCACCTCTATGGATATTTTAAAATATTTCAAATGACACTCCATACATCAAATTTGTCTCAGAACTTCTGGGGACCTGTTCTTTCCTGGATTTACAGTTGTAAATACTCCAGAACAGTTGAAATTCAGCACAGGACCCATGTTTAGGTAACAAAATTGATCTAAGAGGTAACAGCTTATTTAAGCCCAACAATTTATCAACATGGGCATGTAATTAAATAGTGTGAAGGATGCTTCTTAGACTCTTCCCACTAATAACTAGATATCAATGCTTCAAAAATCAAAATCTTCAAGAATCAAAATTCTAAAAAGACTTTCTTTTTACTTTTCTAGACACTTAAAGTATTTAAAACTGCTTAAAATAGCTTTAAACTCCTTTTCTCTTATCTTTTTAAGATGAGATTTGAACTTCTTGTTCCAAATGCCAACATGAGAGGCAGTAAGGGGAGCTGTGGTAGCTTTTCTTTCTTTTTTTTTTTTTTTGTTTGCTGGGAGAAATGTCAAAGTTTTCAGATTGACTGAAACATCAAGAGAATTTATTGTGGAGACTGGTAGTATAATCAGTGTGAATCACTCAAAGGTTTAAGCATTATGAAATTTAAGGGACAATCTTTTCCACAATGAAATATAAGAGACAATGTCCCATCAAAGTGATAGTTGCTTATTTTTAACAGCTTTGTGGGTTAAATCCAGACTATAAGCTCCTTTCACCCTCTTTTCCTGCAGAGAAGGAATCAATCATTAGGGAATTTGAGAAAGGATCCTACTTTCCTCCATTGCAATAATTTTTACCTTTTTATTTTTAACAAAGATGAGAATTCATAGGTGTCTAAATCAGAGCTTTACATCTTTATTACCCAGGCAGTGAATTTAGGCAGGTTTATATTCACCTAATTCCAGGCAAATAATGGCTTTCATCAACTAAATTTGTGAAGACAGTGGCATTTCTTTGCCATATCTATTCTAGTAGCCTGACCTGGGCAGCAGCTAAATGCCAGGAGACCTGAGGCAAGGATGTGGCAGCTCTCCAGTGCCACTGCCTCAACCCCCTGCAATGCTGCCTGATGGAGAAGGCTGTGGCACAGTGACAGAATTGCTTTCAGCTTGGCAAGAACACTATGAGCAGACCTCTGGGCTGAGGCTACAAGTGCACAAGAGAACTGTAAACAAGTTGACTTCCAGAATCCCAGCTGAACAACACAGCATGTTTTACTACACTTACAATGCTAGGTGGCATGAATGCAACCTTCCAAAGGAGAAAAGCCACACAGGAGGTGGTGTGCTTCACATCTCTTTGTGTATCAGACAGAGAGAGGGAAAAACTGTTAGTCTGAAAGCACTCTTCACACTTGACATTTATTTTTTTTAAAGGTAAAAAAAAAAAACCCTCATGAATTGCAAGAATTTACACCAGCAAGTAAAATATCCCGTCTACATAAAATTCTAGCTCAGTTTTGGTGTTGTCCTTACTATCTTGGTACTTAAGAATTCAAAGCAGCAAAAGGCAGCTAATGATGTGGATTTGCTGTCTGTTGAATGTGGTCATCTCAGGGTATAAACACAGGCAATTGTACAGTGATGCTCAGAACAATATATAAAGTTTAACATCAAGATGATGCATCAGCACTTGATATTGATAAGACAACCTTGAAATCATTTGTCAGGCTGTCCAGGGAAGTGTCAGCTTTCCTTCTGGATTGCTTAAACATGATGAAACTCTGTGAACCATCTTATCTTGGAATAACTTACTAAATCAGCAGGTATAGGAGGAATGACACAATATATTTATTTAGGAAAGTATTATTCCTTCAAGAAAATATATATATATCCACTCATGTGTGTGTTTGTGCATGAAGGTATGTGCTTATATATAGACCTGGACTGTCTCCAGGGATGGGGCACCTCCAACCTTTCTGGGTGCTCTGTCTGGTCTGAAAAGTGAGGAAAATCCCATCAATCTCTTCCATGTGTTGCCTCTGCTCTTGCAAATGCAGCCTAGGAGGCTGTTGTCCCTCAGCTTGCTGGCCACCAGACCCCAAAGTCTCTTTTTTTTCAGAGCTGCTCCCCAGCCCTCTAAACCCCCAAGAGGAGTTTGGATTTTCAGTCAAAGTGATAATGACAAATAAAAAAAAAATTACTTGTCAAAAAAATTGGTTGTTAAAGACAATTTTGGAATATTATAAAAGACACTAATGTATGCAGTAAATTTTTAACACTACAAATTCAACAACACAAAGAGGTGACTCATGAGTCTTTGATGCTCATTTATAATTTCTACAGGCTTTACTGGCAATTGTGTTCAATAATTAGAAAATTAATAATCTGCTGGCTAGTCAGTTGGTAAAATATTGTACACAGTAGTAAACACATTGCTGGGTAAAATGCAGAAACCAGAGGCAATAGCAGTGGTGATTTTTCTCCTATTTTTATCTTCACTAAAGTGTCTTTTATGGGCTAAATTCTGCTTTTGCAATAGAAAGAAGGTAAATCTGATTTGTTTTGTTTTTTTTTTTGGAAGCCATTCAAAAACTTGAGCATCTTTGGAGTGAGGTTTAGAGGCACATGGATATTCAGCTGTTAGTGGACTTAGTCTTCCTCACCTCCTTGGATGCTAAGAGATTTGTCTTGCTCTCTATTACTAACTGTAGCCCCATTATCTGTGCTCATAGTATTTCCTAAGCTTTGTAACTTTCCCACTTCCCAAAAGCCATGTGCATTCTGTCCTAGTGGACAAAAATGTATTTTCCATCTGCAAATATATTCTGTATTATGATTTTTAAGCTAACTTTTGAGACATTCTGTGTCTGTTTAATCCTCTGTCAAATAAGAGGGCTTCAGACAACAGGTGATTTCTTTCAGAACTTGCTTTGCTGGGGTATCTAGTTCTGGATAATAGGAAAGTCCCAGTCTCCTTTCAACCTCTTGGCATGAAACTAGATCCTAGAAATTGAAGGAAAAGTTTTGGAGTTCACTGATTCCTGTTCAAGGGAAGAAGTTTGCTTGAAAGATTTTGTCCTCCCCTACAGACAGAACTTAAACAGGTGTTTTCCAGGAACACTTGCATGACTTTTAAAATGGAAAATATCCCCTTTTCCCCATTTTTTCCAGATAACTAAATTTTCATTTCCTCACCCAGAAGTATGAAAATGCTAGACCTCCAAGCCAACTAAAAACTTTCCTGTTAAGTTTGGCAAGTTCACATGTTTTGCTGTGTCTATAAAACAACTGCCTTTGGTTTTACTATGTAAGAGGTGAAACTTGAGAGTTTTGGTAAGGAACATTTCATATAATACATAGCTGCTCATGAAGTGACCACTGTCCACCTTATGGACTGAGCTTCTAGCTTGATAGAAAATATAGTGCTAAATTAAATTAAATTTGCTGTACTGGCTATATAATGGAGAACTGAGTTATGGATGCATAGGCAGCCTTGCCTAGAGCCTTAAGCTTGGAAAGCTTCACTTTGCAATTGCAATGGTACATTTTTAACAGCAGTTTTGAGGGTTTTCTGTGCATATGGACACACATCTTAGACTTTTACCTTCTTTACTTACATTGCAAATGTCATCTCTTGCTATAGAAAGAAGATGAGAGTGTTACCCTAAAGAAAATAGAATATTTTGAGCTTGGATACATTAGAGAAATTAGAAAATTATACATAGATTGATCCATTTAGATGTCAGGTGTTGTATTCCTTCAGGAAAATCTGTTTGAATGTATTTTCTGGTTGATAAATGGGCTGCAAGAGGCTAATGTGGGTTTTTTTGCTTTAAACTCATATGGAATCCTAAAGAAGAAATCTGGACCGTATTTAAAGTCTGTAGGAGTTTTATTATTTGCTTCAGTTTGTAAGTTAACCTTAATTACTTTAATTAGAAGGAATTGATTATTCTTGATTAGTTGCTTGGCAAATAAAGCCAGTAGGTGTTGACTGTTTGGGAACAGTTGGGAAGAACAGATGCTCATACCAAATAAAAAATACCAAAGACCTCTCTATAATTACAGCACAACTTCTAGCAGTTCACTGTGACTTTATAAAGACATTACACTTCCAATACAAATGCTGTGTATTAATCATTTCAGTAGCTAAGAGTTGATCATTAATAATAATTCACCCTATAGAATGTTTTGCTGTATGCCAGTCAAAAGCATGGACACAGAGTTGAGTCAAAAAGCTGCCAAAACTAATTGCAGTGAAAGGAGTAAACTGTCCAGGTGCCCAGTAGATATTAAAGACTTCCAGTATGTCACACTTGCAAGAATTAGGACTTCTTCAGAGCTGGAAAAAAAAAAGCCAAGCATATTTTATATGTGCTGCTCAAACCATGCTGTTGCAAGAATAATCACTACTCATTAAAGAAAAGTTATTGTAAAACCCTGAGAAATCATGGAAGCCAAGAATCTGATACTTTGAAAATACTTTTTATGTCTCAACTAGAAGTATATGCATTTTTAAAAAGAAAGCATGGAGGATAGTCTTTGAACTACAAATACCCACATTTTTGCAAACCAAAATATGAGTTACAACTTGTTATACAATATAAACTTCTAATTATTGAAGTGTTTTCTGCATTCCCTTAATTTATTGGCAACATTTTTCAGTTCTCTTTTCCTGCTAACAGCCACTACTGGACTATCTGAGCTGATACTGATCTAAATCAATCTTATGCCTGCAATACACACTGGATTTGTTATATTTATTGACAGGAATACTTTGATTCTATCAACACACAGAAACCTTTGATCCAGGTATGAGATGCTCACTTGCTCTCTTGCTTGCTCCTTAATATAATCATTATGTTCTCATGTTTTCATAGGTGGTTTTTAATTGAGGTCATTATCTGTCAGCATAACTTACATTAAAATGACACTGGCAATATTGCAAGCAGCAGCATTAAATATTGAATGAAGATATGGAGCAGAACTGGCATAGAATGAACCTTGCATGAATAGTTTTAAAAAAACAAGTTAAAAACTGAAGTCATGAATGAGTACAGTGTATTGCTTCTGAAATTACCCAGTCATTCTTGGAGTTCTCTTGTCTGAGCATGTGGATTTTCCAGTAGAATATTCCCTGAAATAAGAAAGACTAAAGAGATCAAAGTTCTGAGGGAATATCAAACATTAATATTCCACAGAAACAGGAGAGATCCCATTTTTGGAAATATAAGAAATACAGCAGAGGAAGTAGAAGTGAGTAAAAAAAGAAAAAAAGGGACTGGAAGATACTTCAGAAATCCCTGTAAGGAAGTATGTGACTAATTTAGAATGCCTGCCATTCAGTTGTAGAGTACAAGAGTGTTGTGTCTTTCTTCATAGACTTTAATTTTTATCTCTTGAGGAACCCAGAGTTCACTTTGCTATTTTATTTTTCTTTCACTCTGCACAGCATTAAAGAAATTAGGTATTGATTGTGTTGACATTTATAGTTAATCAATTTTTTTCAATGCTTCTGAAAGTATCTGTTTCAATGCTCTTGGCACAGTGAAATTCTTCAAGTACTTAAAATAATGCAGGCCCATTATCAGACAAAGGTAAGATGATTTCTGGTTGGAAATAAAACCAAAATTTTGCAGTAGAATTTTATTGCTTCTAGCACTACATCTGAAGAAATAAGTTTGGGTGTTTTAGCTAAACATAAAGCTAATAGTCTGGCAGTTAGGACCTGTACCTGAGGTATGACAGACAGATTGCTGTAGCATCAAAGCTGTTAATTTCTTCTTATCCTCTTTAATTTATTGGCCATTCCTTTCTGTTTTCCAGAGACACTTAAGCCTTTATTTGTGAATATTGCAAATATACCCAAAGTATCACTTCTTCAGTCCTACTGGAAACAAAATCAGCATGTTTCTATTGAAGCTACACATTCCAGGCACGAGTTCAAGAGGTCTCTGTGATTAACTATACTGTTAATTGCTGGCATGATTTCTAACTTGGTTTGGGACTGTGACAACTGTGCTCGAGCACCAGTTAGGGAGCCCCCAGGGACAGGGGATCATTCCTAATAGGCCATTTGGATTTGGCTACTCTGTTCTGGGAGGCAAGAAGGCTTAGCTGGATGGGTTGGCATGAGCTGAGCAGTGCCAGCTGGCCTCAGGTCCATGGAAATATCCCTGGCCCATTTAATTAACTGCTGAAGATGTAGCCAGCAGAAGTGTGGCCAGCACAGGAGATGAAGAAGAAAAGTTTCAGTAGTCAAGAATATTTTCTGCTTGATTAGCAGAACTTCAAATCACCTTTTCCTAGATCTGCAAGGAAGCTGCTTTTCTTGAAAACACAATTTTGAGATTAGCAATAATTATCTTTTGCCTTTTTAATTTAAGCTGCCCAAGCTAGGATGTGCTCTAGGGAAGCATTTTCATGGTGTTCTGAGTGACTTCATACTTACCTATTTAATTATCTTCACTCACAATAAACTCTGCTTTGTAACAGTAGGTAGTGCTCTACCTTGTTCTAATTAATGAATCAGTTAATGGACAACCTGCAGAGACAGAACATGCTAATTTAGAGAGAATCTGCATAATTTGGTGAAACCTACTGATGAAGTTCAAGCTGCCCAACTTTGGGGCTGATAAAGTAGAAGAGTCCAGGCAGAGACCAGTGGGTGCTGTCAGTAAAGCTGGAGTTAAAATCATAGGTTTGGGGTTGGGAGCTAGAAAATCATCTAGTCCAACCCCCCTGCCAGAGCAGGATCATTTAGATGAGATCAAAACCAGCTCAAAGTGCTGAGAGTCAAATTTTGGGTACCTGTGTACCCAAGGGAGGGTAGCATGAGTACCAGGCAAAGCTCTCAAGAATACTCTGGTCAAACATGTCTTTGCTTGAATTCCATATTCTCAATGTCACACCTAAAATGAAGCTGAAAAATCAGAGTGCTAAAATGGAATTTGAATAGCAAATGGCTAGCTAGAGAAAAATAAATAACATTTTGTGCTGAACTGTAAACAGGAAAGCTTCTAGGGATTTAATTAGCTGGTTTGCATGAACATCAGGGAGAAACAATTAAAAAGAACATTACAAGGAAGATAAATGTTTTCTACCCTTGTAGAGGCCCTTGAAAAAATCATAAAGATAAGGTGCTATCAGAAACAGAGGCACTCAGACAAACTGATAGGCTGATGAGCAGCAGCTCCCAACCTGGAGCTGGAGAATGAAACTGCTGAGTGTATTAAAAGTGCTTTTCAACTTGTAATTCAAGTCTTTTGTAGTTCTGAAGCCTAAAATTTATTTGAGGGGAGGAAGTTTATGTGTATAAATTGCTTTGAGAAAGATCTTGAACACTGATACTGACAAGTTTTCTTTGCATAACAGGTATGTTGGTTGAAACAGTAATTAAAATAGAATTTGTAAAAATTCCTGGTGTGAGAGAGAGAAACAAGCTTGACTTTCCACATGAATACAGTGGGGTTTTAGTCCCCAAATGCTTCCAAGTGTATATAAGCAGAATAATAGAAAAACTAAAATGTGAATAGTAGGTTTTCAAATTGTTAAATCCCACATGGGAAGCAAATAGGAAAGTTAAATGACTGGTTTAGATGAAAGTTATTATCAGACATAGAAAAGAAAGGCAAACACAGTTTGTCTTGTACTTCCCTCAAACTTCTGTCTGCAAAGTGACTCTCTAAGACAGATCTGAGACTTTGCATTTAATTGATCCAGAGAATCTAAAGGATTGGATGTGCAGCTTGATAGCAAATGAAATTCAATAGAGATGAATGCCAAGTAATGCATATTCCAGTAAATAATTTGATTTATACCCATTACTAGGTTCTAAAGTAACTGAAGTGACTCTGGGGAAAAAGAAAATAAACCAAACCAGCAAAACTAAGGCACCAATATGAACTTTTTTTTTGTCACTTGTATATTAACTATTTATTAGAATATTTGCAGAATTTCCAGCCACTGATTGGGCCTCTACTTTGCTCATCCATTACCCAGATAGAGTAAAAAGCCCTTGCAATCAGAGTGTAACAACAGGCAAGCAGATGTGGGGGGACAAGGCAACAATGAGGAAATATTGATCAGAAGGGTAAGCAGCAGTGTCAGATTAATTGACCTTTGCTCATTCTGCATTGGTGGTCAAAAAGGAAACAACATGTTAGCATGTATAATGCCATTACATCAATCAATGAGTTCTAATCTTCCCAGATTATTATCCAAAAGGCTGCAGGAAATTCAGAGCTAGCTGACAGAAATATTCAGAAAACAGAAATGCATGATTGGGAGTTGTTAACTCAGATGAGAAAACATGGTTTCAAGATGTGAAATGATAAAAGAATGGGTAATAATGACAGGAAAAGACAATGTCAAGTGGATGTCCCTAATTAGCTGCTGTACTCATATTGGGTATAACAGACAAATTTGAAATGGAAGTGTAATTCTTCCTCATGTATTGCATATTTAATTTATGGAATGAGCTGTTAGTGTCTGTCACTGCAACCAGTTATATTCAAACTGGAACTGAAAGTTCATCTGTGTAATTCCATGGGTAGTTGTGATTCTCTTAATGGTCTGCACATTGCTATATATTCAGCCTTGGCTAGCAAACAGTTCATGAAGGACAGGAAAATATTTTCCTTATAGTTTAGCCCATAATTGTCCAGCACTAGATTTCTTGCTGCTGTCTCAAAGCACTTAACACTAACCACTTAGGGAAAAATAAGACACCAAGTGAGATTAGTCTGATCTAGAGCAGCAATTGCTGTGACCTTTAATAGAAACTCTATTAAATATCAGAATTGAGATTATAATGTATGCCTATAAATAATTGGCAACATTTAGTTTTTAGTGTGCTTTTGGTTCTGGCTCAAGAGATGCAGCAAGATTGAGCTGAGCACTTCAGGAATGTCTTTCCTTCTCCCTTCCCTACTTCTATGAAGGAGGGAGAGGAGGGAAAACCAGCAAGGATGAGCTAATTTAACTGTAAATGGTGCTGCTAATTTCAAGAACAATTAGAAACTGCACAATGAATAATTCAGGTTTTTGCCACCTCAGGGGCTTCCTATTCTGCCTTTATAATCCAGCAGCCTTCCTTCCCTCCCCCTTCTCGTTGAGGAGAAATCCTAGCTGGAGAGGCAGCCTCCAGGGACTGCCTGCCTGCTCACCATGCAGGTGGCATCTCCCCGGGGTTTTGCTGGAAGTCCCCAGCTGGTGGCATGTTGACTGTGTGCATGTGGGACCTCTATGGTACACATGTCCTGGCTGTGCTCTCTCAACTGCAACACATAACAAGGTGAAAAAAAAAAAAACCACCTCTTTTTTTCTTATTTCTTGCATTATTTGAGGAATGGGTTGTAATATAAAACTAAATGTAAAATATTTTCTTTTTCCCTCAGAGTTACTGCTACTCAGTGACTGAACAGAACCTGATTAAAGACAGGCAAAGTGAGTAAGAAATGAGTGGCCAGACAGGCACATCCTAGAAACACAACAATTTCCTAGCACTTAGTTTGTGTGAGGAGCTGAAGCCCTCTTCTTGTCCTTCAAATGCAATTGCAGCTTTCAATGATGTTTCTATGTGCACAGAAATAAACAACACCCAACCTGGGCAAACCCCTCTTCTCTGCTTTCCCCACTACGGTCACCAGGAGCATTGCATCCAGGTAACAAAAAACACTAAGTGAAGGGAAGCTGTGCTGAGAGAAAAGCTTTAAAGAGGCTTCCAAGGACAACATATTGTTCCAGCTCTGAGCAGAACTGTGCTTTGAAAAAGTCAGGGCTTGCACATCAGTGTGTTTATAGTGCCAAGATTTCTTCTTGCAGTGTACACAACACTAAATATTAAGTTGGGAGGGAATAATCAATACAGCCAGATGAGTGTTACTATTTGGGGAATTTCTTTTTTACATCATATGCCCTTTCCAGTGCAGGTTTTAAGGGAGTATTTAGGACAGATTGTGTCCCACATCAAAAATGGGTCTGAAATGGTTTCACCTTTCTGTTGCAACTGAGTTATTGGTGAATATTGGTGTATTCACTCCAGTATTATGCTGTCTAGGAAAAACATCTTTCTGTATAATCCTCTTTCTCACATACTAATGAAATCCTCTGCCTTGGTGAATGCCTCCCACAGCTCAGCAGCCACTTCAGCCCCCTCAGAGCACTGGCAATAAGATGCAGATTCTCAGCTGATTGCAGATCAGGGCAGATATATTTTTCTTAGCACCACTTCTGCAGTCCTAGCTTTTCAGTGCATCTCTTTAGGAAAATACTCAGGCCAAATACAGCAAATTGGGGTTTGCTGAATTATCTCAGTTTAATCATCTGGGGTTGGTCTGCCACTGAAAGGAACAGGCTCCTCTTCCTCCTTTGTTCCCAGATCCCTGACTGGATCACTGTGGTCATCCAGATCAACTTCATCTTCAAAACACACTAGAAAATATTTTTAGTGGAACAGTCCTTGATGTGTCTGCTCAGTGCTATCAAGGGGTAGGGGTGGGTTGGAGCTGAACATGGATTTTGGATCAGCTACCACCATCAGGCAGCTTCTCACCTTGGTTGCTTCCTTTCCTACTACTGCCTTCTAGGACTTCACAATGTTCCTAATAGACCAAGTAAAAACACAAGGTGATTTTGGTATATATCCTTCAGTGATGCTGAGCCTTGGTTTGTCACCTGCTAAAATAATATATATATTGAAATTTGAATATAACCCTGTGACATTTGAGCTCTGTTTGGTAGGATGTCAGGCTCCATAAAGCAGCTTGCAGGAGATCTCATGTATTTGGAAGGCTCTTTGTAAGTGAAGCTGAATCAGCCAGACAGTAGAGAATAACATATGTCTTCAGTGTTTCTTTACTGACAATTTTGCCCATTTTTTTTTTGTATTGCAACACTTGTGCAGATAAGGCTAGAAGTGTAGGTTGTTCCATGAACCACAGAACAGATGAGATTAGTCATTAGCTGTGACTACCCAAAGCTGTGCACGTTTGGGTTTTTTTTCCAGGCAGTATGCTTGGCTGACTGGCCAGTAGGTACATGTGTTCTGCTGCCAAAACAAGATGTATAACAGATGAATTCTGCCTGTCTTTCCCTTCCTGGCATTCTCCTTTAGCCATACAACATCTTTCATGAAACTTGCAGGAATTTCATTAAGACTTCAACTTTTCTTTCCAATCCACAGAAAATTAATAATGCAAAATGCAGAGAGTGTGATAAGACAAATAGATATGCAAGCAATTTAACTGTATATGCTTTGGGAAACCAATGTCAAAATACAGATTTAAGTGTTGGAAGGATTATTTCTTCTAACTGCAGTTAGTTTCCATGCTGTAGAGTAATTGAATATAATTTTTATATTGACATACCTGAGCAGAAAGTCCAGTTTGGAAAGTATGTACAATAACTTTTGTTTCAGGGTCTTCATGTTTTCTTCTGTACAGGGCTGTTGAGGTTCAACCACTCTTCTGTGTATCTCCACTTATTGTGTCTTTCACTGCAGATCACATAACTTTAGGTAATGGTAAAATTATTATGTTAATATTGCATAATATGCTATTAATCAGCATTATATAAATATTTCATCAGTTAATTGTCTGAAATTATAAGTGCCATAAAAATCTTATAAAAGGAATTCCACATGAATAAATACAATGCAGTCTATTTTCTTGCCCTCAAAGGCTTTTATCCTCAGAAGGTTGTCCATGGATTCCCATTATGCCAGTTGGCCTGATAAAAGATATTTCTTTTTCCCACAAAGCCTATCTTTAACACATGCCTACAACTATTTTGGTTACAACCATTTCTATCTGACAGTGTAGTCAGCTCCTGAGCTGTGCTGTCTTCTGTGGGGTAACAAGTTAAAGGGTTTCATGATTTGTAAGGCTTGATGCACTTTAGGGTAATGTTTAGAGCACTTAAAATTATTCTAAAGATGCAAACTTCTCATGAAAGCAGGTATTAAACTTTCTCCTCTTCCCTTAGGAACTTCCCCCTTTTCTCTCATTTCTTTCTTCCCATGTATCTTTTCAATTAAGAAACACAATTCCCTTTCATATTGCATCTCACCCTTTGGATGGGTTGCTCATATGGAAGTGCTGAGCTCTATTGTATTTCTGGTTCTCAGCTAGTATGTCAATCTTTAAACTACCTTTAAAATGTATTAATAGTTTCTTTGTCTCCATTCTCATCTCTATTTTTGTATTTATCTGTCCTCTTGACAGGTGATCATTTTTTTCTTATATTTGCATAGTGCACATTACAACAGGCCTGGGATCTGGCCACGAAAGAGATTCTTGTATATTAATATGGCATAGTGCTAATGGGTACAGAAAGGTAGGATAAATCCTGTCCTCTAGTGATCTTGAATAGAAATGGAAAATTCTCATCAGTTTTGTGTATATATATCATAGTATCAGTTGTACAACATCTCAGATTGCAAGGCTCCTACAAGGGTCTTCAACTCCCATATATATATTTTTTTTTCTGTGTGTGCATGTGAGAAAACAGTATTTAATATCTTTCCTGCTGAATGTGGATGTGGTGATTCTGATTTTTAATTCCAAAGCCATGTGAACTGAGTCAGTCCCACTGACAGACGGCTGAGGGAAAGACACTGAGATCTCCACAGTGAAAATCATTCAGACGCAGTGGATGAACTAAGCATGTGCTTCATGAAGTTGGGGAGAAGAGAACAGAATGTTATGGCTAGCACATTTCAACAAACCATCTTTAGAAATGCCAATTGCTCTGAGTTAGGCAGAAAACAACAGCCCTTCTGAGTGCCCAGACCCGAGTTGGAAAGCTGGCCATGGCTAGCAGCTGCCAGCGTGTGGTAGGTGTGATGCCAAACACCTCTGAACTCTTCCTCATGCTACGTGTGAGTGGGATGAAGCCCCACTGCAGGTTACACACCACTGAGAGTCCAGACCACAAGTGAAATGCAGGCTGAATTCTTACACTACGTGTTATGTGGAATCCCTCTATTAAAGGCCTGGCATCCAGTGCCTCAGCACGGTCAGATTCTTGAAATGGTCCTGTCTCTTCCTAGTGAGCTTTTGGATCCTGACTTGTCACATAAAGCAGTGCCCGTTGTCCTAGTCACATTAGCACCACAGTTTGTAGGTTAATCCTGTGACTAATACATAGTTCTGAAGTGATATGTGCTAGAGATCCTTAGATTTAGTTGTCCAGCTTGGCAATACTTTTGTGGAGGGGAAAATGAGCCAATCAACAGCTCTCATGCTGAGGAAAGAGCATTTACTCAGGCATTAGGTGACCTACTGTCCAGTCCCCTCGCTGCCACTTTGTCATTCTTGAATGCTATTGCATACTCTCTCTCCCAATATATCCCCCCCAAAAAATAGCTTTCCCTTTGGGAACACAGTAGCCTCTTCAGATAACAAAAATATTTATGTCTAGATGGTAAAAAATCCCTGATTCCCAGCCCTCACTGAGGCTCAGCACTGTCCTGGTTTGCTCAGGCTTTTCTCCTCGAGGCCCTCTTTACGTATGGCAGAAACCAGAGGATTTTTTTGTTCCTTTTTCCTCCAGTCTTCCAGCTTGGCAGTGTTTGATTGTATGGGAACTACCAACCTTGCAGCTCTGGAAGATTAACTAAGAAGCCCCACAGACCTTGCTAACATCATATAATTGACTCAGGGGGTGATCCTAAAGAATAGTAGAAGGAAATCCCTCACCACCAGACTCTCATGATTGAATGTTTACTTTTGAAAAGGGTTCTTCACATGGATTTTTTTTTTCCTTTTGGAGAAGGGAAGAGCAGGAATAAAGGAGAAAGGAGTCTCGAGTGTACTTTTCACTGCTTTCAGAAGCAAAATCTCAGTGGTATTCAGGCAGTCTGTTCTTGTTTGGTCACTTGTCTGGGTTGTTTGCTGCTGCTTGGAAGAATTAAAGCGTTTTCAGCAAAGTAATCTTATCACATGAGAGGGCAATTAGCCATTTTGTAATCCTATCATCCCCGTGCTGAAATTACCGTGCCCAGTTAGCAATAACTCTGCCTCTAAGAACAAAGTGAGCAGCAGCCCAGCATGAATTATTTAACTCGATGCTCTGCTTCCCGTTCGCAAGTCCCCGCAATAATCCAGGGCAGATGACAATTACACCCAGCGTAGAGGAGAAACAGTTAAATGGAACCTTCCTTTTCAATCAATATGCTGAATTCAAGGGAAAGAACCAGCATGTGCTATCTGAGGCCGCTGGAGTTGGGATGTGGGCTTGATGTCAGGCTGAAGTCAGCGGTCTCCATGGAGACGGGAGCGGATGTCTGCGCATCCCTTCCCCGCGAGCGCGGAGCGGGATCCGGGCTGGAAATGCCCATCTGCAGCCGGGTCCCCGTTGTTCTCCCGGAGCCACACGCCGGCCTGGCTGCTTCCCACTGAGCCACGGCGGTGAGGGCCCCGCCGGATAAAGGCTCCCTGCTGGAGGGGATTTCTCCACCCTGCCATTTTCCCTGGCGCTTGATTAGCTGCTTGTGTTTGCCGGCTGCGCTAATGCCCGCTCTCAGCGCCGTGATCACAGGATCCCTATGGCTCCATGCCTCGCTAAGCTGGACAGGTCGCCTCATCTTCGCTTGCTTCCTACACCACGCTCCCAGTTTGATCCGGGGAAAGCACCCACGCTGCCACTTGGCTTTATTTTCTTCCCTTGCAAACTTTCTCACCCTGCATCACCCAAAAGCTGCTTGTGATAGATCCTCGTGTTAAATCGTCGGTGTTCATTCACAGAACAAAGCCAGCTTGGCACAGGCAGCTGTGATTATTGAATATATCTGTTTATTAGCCAATTAAGTAATGGACCAGTGTGCTAGTGGCATATGAAATCAGGGCGTTATTACCAACTGGAAGATGTCAGACAAAATTACTTCTGTTACCTGAATACAATGCCACGAGGCATCTTCCTGAATACCAGGTGGAGTTTCTGGGCTTATTTTCTCCCTCCTTAAGTACAATATTTAAAGTAATGTCTGATACAGTTGTGACAGATGCTGGGAATTACTGTCTTGAATACCATCCACCAAAGAATCAGATGTGATGGGAGCAGAAGATTTATTTTAATTGTTTTTCCCTTTATTTTCCTTTTCCCCTCATTTCTCTGTCTTGCACCAAGTAAAGGTGAATTTGAGCTACCTATGCTTCTCATAGAAAGAGATGCAAAAGCTTTTAGATCAGCTAATATGTGTACCCTCCTCTGCTATCATTCTCAGAAATGACTGAACCATTGTTTTCAGAAACATCAGAGTGAATCACCTTGGAGTAAACACTTGGCATGGGAAAGTGCAGGAAAAACAATTAAAGTTTGGTAAATTTCAATAACAGTAAATATTTTGATTGTGATGAGCATACCTGCCAGGGATTTTGGATCCTTAGACAATATTCATGGGCTAGATAAAGTCACTGCTACTGGTAGTATGTTGATTACAGCTTGAGTACAGAGGTAGCATTCAGTCCCCAGTTTATGTGAATGTCCCTAATAACACAAGTGCAATTTTATGTTTGCCATCTGCCCTCCTAGTATAAAGAGAAACATTTCTTTAGTCCTAGCTTGTGTGGCAAGGGGAGGTTTCTGTGGCAGTGTGATCACTGCAGGAAAAGAACAATGACTTTCCCTCCCTACCACCCCTCCCCAACATGTTTTATTTATCTCTTCCATTCCAGCTGGCATGCACCCTGGCAACTCTAGGATCTCTGACCCTGAACTAAACTGCTGCAGGGCTGAGCAGGAGACTTGGCAGGTACTTGGTGAAGCTGAACAGCTTTGCAAATGTTCTAATTTCACTGAATTTAGGCATTTTAAGAGAAGTTTCAAGAGATGTTTCTGAACAGCTTGATCAGTTCTATGACTGGTGTCTTCTTCCTTTTAGATGGTTAAAAGAGCTGCCCTATCATGGGATATTTACTTCAGGGGAATTACAGACTCAGGATTGGCAGATTTTGGGTCAGCCAGTTTGGATGAAGAGGCCAATCCCACCTACACAAAGAAAGCTAATCTGCAAATAGAAAAGCAGTATATCTAAGCCAAGTAAAGAAATACACAATTTCCCTTCTGGAAGTGAATGGCAAGTTGTATTCCTACAGGGAAAAAAAGTATTGCTATCTAGGTGAAAACATCCAGTAGGTGGAAATCATGTAAGATTTAACAGGGAAACAGTGGTTGGAGAGGTGGGAGAACATCAACTTATTTATATTTTAAAGTGTATTTAAACTGTCCATCAGAAAAGCACTGAAATTGGAATATTCCCACAGAACATGTAAATGTCAGTGGAGTTTCATTTTGACAAGGCTTTTCATGAGAAAAGGTGTAGACAGGTTTGCTTCTATAAAAAGTCCTGAATTTTTTTGAGGTGGTGCTGACACCCTGGGTCACATTGGCAGGATCACTTTTTGCTAATACCTTTGACAGTGATTTTTTTTAAAGTGATCTAATCACTTATTTCCACCACAATTGTCACTTGCTTGACTGAAAATCCAGCTATAGGATCCATAAATTAATTGGGAACCAGTGTGACATCTTTGGTAAAGCAGAACATAGGTGAAAATCTCATGGGAATTCTGGACAAGGATATTTCACCCTTTAAATCCAAAAAACTCCCAGTGCATTCCCTGGTTTAAATTATAAATGTTGCTGGGGATATTTCCAGATATAGGAAAAGATATTGTCTTTCTAGCCTGAAAGATCTTGAGTTTATCACTCTCCTACTCTACTAAACTACCACCAGAAAAGAGGTACAACTGCTGAGTGTGTGTGTGTGTGTGTGTGTGTGTATATATATATTTATCTCAGTAAATACTTGGGTTTTAGGGATGTTATTTATTTTTCATTTTTTTAGGAAGTCAACAGTTTTAGAAACTGTGCCAGCTTTTAACTCATATTTTAAATGCTTGGCAAAGTCTTAAAGCTTTGCTGTAAATTTAAAGTGAGTGAAGAATATAAATATGCAAATTTTTTTGTTTATTTTGTTCAATTCATCCAAGTTCTTTGGCATCTTTTCATTGCACACAAAAGGCCGTGTTCAACCTCTTGTCAGCACCCATGGCTTACTTCATGTTCTGAAAAAATCTTGCCAGAGTGGCCCCTGCAAGCAACAAAAGTCCCAGCTTATTTATGACAGTGCCAAAAAAACTATTTCTAGGATGTTCATAGGTCAAGAGCTCCAGTGAAATAGAGAGAGCCTCAAGGACCTCTTGCATTGGTTGTTATTTACTGGGTATGTTGCAGTCATGCCCTGAGGCCAGCATCAGAATCCAAGAAGTCAAGGGAGATTGAAAGAATTATGGTCTTGCTTGCAGTTTGAGACTATCCTTCTAACTTAGTCACTCCGTCTTCTGTCACTCCTTTCCTCTAGGAAGTTAGTGTATCCTTCAAATAATAGTAAAAAAAAAATCTCCTTCCATTAGCATCCTATTTTCACTTCTGCTTAACTGCTGTCTTGAGGCCACTGGTTACTCCAGTGGCTACACCCAGTAAAAAGATGCTTGAAATGGATATTTCATGACTTCTCTTTAGATTCCTTATTTTACTCACACACACAAAAAAAATATAGGATATGGATGAAGTATCTCAGCAACTTCTCAATGTTTTTCACTGAATGTGACAGTATCAAGAAGTAACTAGTGGCAGTGAATTTGTTAGGTTGCATTCTTTGTAGAAAATACAGATTTCTCTCTTATCCAAACAGAGGAATAAAAATCACAGTGCACTCACTGTAAAAATTCAGTTTATGTGTTTGAAAGTAAATTTCTAAGCAGGCAATAGTTGTGATATTAATTGTGATATGGTAACTCCTTGCTTAGCTAGCCCAAACTTTTTAAACACACCTACCACCACACACAGGATGAATGTGCCATATTTGTTCTTGTGCTGTAAAGAATGTGACAAAAACATGGTTGTAGATTTTTGTAGTGGAACAAAACGTGAAGTTGTTCACGTCTCTAGAATTCACATTAGTTTCCTCCTCTTGAGGAGGAAAAATGGGTCTGAAGGGAAAGCAGGATGAAAGGGAAAGTCTGAGGTAATTTGATGGAGTTGAGAGAGTGATTGAGCAATAGGAATTAATCTATATTTGTTCTGGTTTGGAGATAAGTTTTCCAGGGGTTAATTAACTTCATGCTCCGTTCATTTCTTCTTTGTGCACTCTGTGGAAATGACTGTTTTCCTTTAATTTCTTTTTTTTTTCCTAATGTAAAACGTTAGAATATCATCTTTTTCTGTCCACTGGGTCAGACAGGGTCCAATTACTCATTACAGCAGGAGTTCATATTCCTGGAGTTTGATTCTCTGGAAGCCTTTCATGCTTCCATTCTCAGGCAGGATGAGGAACCAGAGCTCAACAGTGTTTTCAGCATCTGCAGGCAATAATGTGATTTGCTTGACTTCCATGGACCTGAGCCCAAAAACTCCAGAGAGGATTGATTTAGGCCACATTGGATGCCATGTGGAAGATGTTCCTCCTCTAAAGTGATGCCGATGACAATATGCAATCATTTTCATAAAAGCACACAGGCTTGTCTCAGTTTTGTTCCTCAGCTTATGTTCTTCCAGCCAGTTTGCATCCCACTGTTTATAAAACAGCTTGTGCATCTTGAAGAATTCCAAAAAGCTGGTTCAGCAAAAGAACCCCAATCCTCTTGATGTGTAGTGCATGGGGGTTTGGTTCACGAGTCTCTGAAGAGACAGAAAAGAATACAAAATGTACTTTATCTTCAGGACAATTCAGGTTACTAGAACCTCCTACTTGCCCCACTTCACTGAGTCATGCATGTTAAACATAATGATTCCTCCTTTTTAATGTGCTCTGATACTAATTTTCTCATTTACAATTATAAACGTTACATTCATTTTGAAATGTTGGCAAAATCAGATTGCCAAAAATATAGAGTAATGAAACTGAGTAATTTTAATTCCTTCTCCAAGGCATTTTTTTAATGCTGTACATTGTTGTAGCTATTTTGCATTCACTTTGTACAATATACGCCCTGATAATATATTAGGAAAGATGCTATTAACCATATTTGTCAAAGCTCTTTCTATGTGATTAGGTTTTATATTACTAAATTTGAATAAAACATCGATCACAGGACTGTCCAATTGCAACAACTTCTACTCAAGTGTTGGCTGTTTTTTTAGCCTTACTTGAAGGAGAAAATCCTGAGTAAACAGAAGTTTGGCCCTTTGCACCTGATCAGTCTTCCTAAATACTACAGAACTTGCATTCAAAATACTATTATAGTAGCATAATAGAATGAAATTGCCTTGCAACCTTGAAGAAACTACATTATTTTGCAGCTCAGGTGAATTTTTAAAGAGCCCACTGTGTATCACAGGCAGTGAAATGGTACTCAGAGGTGCCCAGCATTTCTCTAGCAAAACAGCAGCAGTGAAGTGTGGCAGAGGTTTTCTGTACCTTGTATTATGAAGCCTCACAGGGAAACACAAATATCTCCTAAGATATTTACAAGTGACATCTAGTTACAGGATTAGATAACAAAGAACAATTTTATTTACATGATCTTTTTCAAAGAAGACCCGAACTGAGAATGGTTTGGGATGGAAGGGACTTCAAAGATCATCCTGCAATCCTCAATTCAGGTTGACACAAACAAGTTGTGGTCCAAAGGTTCCTGTTGATTTCCAGTGCTAAGCCCTGTTGGGTGTAAGGTGCTGTTTGGCTGGGAGTTTATATAACTCCTGTCATGATGAAATGCAGGCAGAGCAAGCACAGGTCTAGGCAACAGACTGAGGATTTACAGGGCATTATGTGAGGTCAAGGCTCAAATACACAGTGGTCCCTTGACATGAAGTCAAGAGCCTGGGATAGAAAGGGTTTCCCTTAGTCACACAAAAATGGGAGACAAAGAGTAGAAGCTAAATGGGAGAAAACAAAATAATCTGGTGGTACTTCTACTGCTGAAGGCAGGCTTCAGGTGGCTGGACATATCTATTTAGTGTGATTTCCACCCTAGAGTATTCCAGATGTCTGCCAAGCTGGGGAATGGTGTCCTAAAGAGAATCCAGACACTTCTGGAGTAGGAAATAGCTCAGACCACATTAGACACACATGTTTAGCCAGACCAAGACACTACATGTACAGGAAGGTGACTGCATGTGAGCCAGATATTTAAGTTTCTTCTATAATTAATAAGGGTGCAACTCATTTGCTAACATCCATGTTAGCTGAGCTGCCCCAGGGGACTGAGCATGGTCTCCAACTGCTTTAACAAAAGGATGTGGGCCTCCTGTGGGCTCCACCCAATACCCAAGAGCCTTCAGATGGCATCTTGGATATGTGGGAAATCTCAGATCATGCTGAACAGCACAGGTTAAACACAGAGTTCCATGTCAGGTCTAGTCAATGTAGCCAGAAGGGAAAAATCCCTTGAGCTCACCCAAAACCAGTCACCCACTTTTGACCACCTCAGTAGCTCTCTGAACTGCACTGACTCACTTAACTGGGTGAGCGAAGACTGTAACTTACTCTGAATTTACACCTAGCCTCTTGTCTGGGTCTGGAGCTGAACTCTGGCTAACTGAGGGGGGTCTGGGGCTAGGTGAGATGAATTTCTTTGCCACCATTCAGTACAAGATTACCTGAGAGGGGATTGTCCCATCCTCAGTTTGGAGAGTCCTGCCAGGCTGTTAGCAACGAGCTGTTTATTTAAAATGCCAGTTATGTAACTTAGGACTATTTGCATGTTTTCTTCCTTATATTACAGTAAATTAACATAGTTTAAGAATTACTCTCACTTCCCACTTTATTCACTCTGAAGTTACTAGAGTTCTGCTTTTTCTCAGGACATCAGTGAACAGAATAATTGAAGCAGGCTGAAATTTCAGCAGCTGCCTTGCCCTCCATGTGCAGTTCTCCAGTTGTTTTGTAGGACAAATAGGATGTTTGGCAAAAGCAGATTACTTGAAATAATACTATTAGCCATGCAGCTTTGGAGTGGGTTTTTTTTACTGCAGGGTTTTCCATGTGAAAGAGCCTGGGCATCCCTTAAGCACATCGTTTTGTTCAGGAAAACCTAGTGGAGTAGATGACAACCCTCCCTGCCCCCAAATCTCTTGGGTATTGAAATTCCCTTTGGATTGCTTCCAAGGAGTAAAATGATGCAAAGTACATAGCACCAGCCCAGATCAGTGGTACAATTCAGTTCATCTAAACACTAGCTGGTTCATATGACCACACTCAGAAAACATAATTTTCATTAAAGATCCTGGTGTAGGGATTGTCATCCCTATCAACCCAGACATCAATTCAGTGAGTTAATTCAGAATTTTTGGAGTTCTCAGTAGAGAGAAGGTATAGGAATGGCAGACTGAAGGGTGAAGTAGAGCAATCAAACAAACAAATAAGACTAAAACTACCTACCTTTAGTTATGTTAATATTCTCAGAAGTCTACCTTTGGAAGATATACTAATTTATAATTACTTTTGTCATTTAAATAGGCTGCTCAGGATTAATATACATCCACACACACAGAGGTAGAAACTACAGAATGTATTTAGCTACACAGGGACAGGGAAGGAAGCAAGGATCAGACCTTTCTAATTTATACATCTATTTACATGATGTAGAGCTTGCCTTCCCAAAAGTGTGTTTTGCCTTCTCTGAGGAAACAACATGTAAGATCCAAGCAGATTTCTTCCTTCCTTGCTCTGCACCACTGAGGTGGGATTGATGGCTGTGATTGGCAGCAGCAAATGAGTCCCAAAAGCAAAGGGGAAGTGGATTAAATTGTGGCTTCTTAATTTCTTTCCTAAGGCACTTATGGACAAATGCAGCCATATGATACTCCTTGCTCTACTGCACTGACAAAAACTAACTCCTAAACCAGCATCTATTTGTTTTTACCCATTTCCATCTGTATTCTGTCCTTTCCTGAGCACACTGGTGTCTAATTTTGTCCATGGCCTAGTCAACTCTGGGGTGTGCAAGAGTATTTACTAAGGAGGTGTTTCTTGACAGCTTATACAAAGGAATTTCATATATGGATAAATTACAGAGGAATATTTTTTGATAGTAATGTTAAACCTGTTAGAAGGCTTGAAAAAAAGACCAGAATATCAAAGGCAGCAGAAGAGTTGTTATTTGTGGATGTAAACTGTGCTAAAATTACATCTAGGTATTAATATATTTCTAAACTTTTTGTCAGGCAAGTGTCAATAGCCAAAGATTTAGGATGAAAAGGGATTCCAGAACCAAAGTTACTTAGCTGGCTGCCACAGAGTTTGCACTCACACAGGTAACTTGAAAAGCCATCCTGAAATATACTAAAAATCAAGTGCTATGTTTTTTGAGGCCAATTCTTTCTCACTTTGAACACCTGTGCTCTGGAAAATGAATGGCAAATTGGGAAAACACCTTGATAATTTTTATATCCTTCCTAAATTTAATCTCCTTTGAGTTACAGCTAATGACTAGAAACCAATCTAGCATGTGGATGTGTGCAAGTCCAATTCTGGGATGGCTGCTTGTGCTTTCCTTTGACTTTGTATCTCCACCAGCACCGTTGGGACTGAGCAGCATGTTCTTAATGTGAGTTGAGAGCAGAGCCTGTGAATACAGGTGTCTGCTGTAATCACAGAGACAAAAGCTCTGTGGCAGCCCCAGCCTCTGCCAGCTTCTGTGCACTGACTGAGCCAAAGGTTTTGGCAGAAGAGGAGCTGGTTTTGCCTCTTCAGTACTCTTCTAAACATACAGTTCTGCATGTGAGGTTGAAATCACTGAAGAATGGTTTTAGAAAGCAGTAAAAATGCTGAAACCCTGCATCATCTTGCTCGGTGGCCAGTATTTCCATGGAATTTTTTTTTTTTTTTGCTTTCAGCTGGCAGTTTATTATATTTTGAAGTTCTGTAAAAGAGATTACAAAGGCTCACCATGCCCTGAATGGTGTATGAGACACAGAGTGGTCATAAAACCAACTCAATATTCTTAAGTCAGTGCAGTTATACCCTGTAGCTGAAGCAAAGCATTGCTTACTGCCCACTGAGGAGCAGTGCACGACTGCTTGTGCTCCCTTCTTGTGACACCCAGAAATGGACGTGGAAGTTTTTTCCTTGGATTGATTGCTACATAAACACAAAGCTTTCTCTTTGCCCTGTCTCCCATTGCTGTTGGACATTCCATGCTTTGGGGAGTTGCTGTCTGTGTGCCTAACTTGGCCTCCTGCTTTTGAAAAACTTAAAGGAATGGCTTTTTGCTAAGAGCTTTAGTCTGGATTTGCTAGCAATGTGCTTGGTGCAGTGGTCACATCTTTCCAGCCCACGAGCTCAGCTGTTAAAGTGAAGGAGGGAATTACTTCTCACAGAAGAAATGAGCACAAGTTGGCACCAGAAATGCCAGCTGCTATATTTAGCCCATAATACTAATATTGGAACGTCACAGTCCTGCCCTCTTCCTTCATGGCAGCCCTGTGAGATTCTATCTAGATTTTATGATCTTATATGGAAAGCAATTCAGCTATTTGGGGAACTCTGGTGTGTGCTGTGTACCAACACTGAGGCCACTTATGCCTGTCCTAGGGCTTATCAGAGGCATTAAAAAGTCACATCACTTGGGAGGATGTTCTGCTGGAGAGGCTCTGCTTTTATTGTTTCTAAGGAAACCACTTTCCCCCCAGTCACTGTTCCTGCTCCATCCTCAGTTTACACACAGTGAGGGCAAGGAAAAGCAGTTTTTTCCATCAGAAAACCTGTTCTTAATAGGACTGCAAGTACATCACTATTGCTCATCCTTATGCTTTTTAAGTGAGGCTGTGTGACTTTAGCCAACTTCTGGTGGTTGTGGAAGTTTCCACAGGAGTGAGCTGGCATGGAGATCCTCTGCCACAGCTCTGCTGAGCATTCCGTGGGGAATTTAGCTGTGCTGAAAGCCAGGAAGGACTTTGTTTAGAGAGATGGTAAATATAGGGAAACATATATAAAAGTTTAAGGCTAAAAAATGTTCGTTCAAAACAATTCTGTTCTCCTCTTCCTCCTGAGTTTTGTAGAAAGTACTTCTTGTGTTTATGGATTCTAGCTGTCTCGCTGAAAACTACTCTGTTTCTGACCTGTCAGTCTGGAATTGTGGCAGATTTTCTGTGAATATATTTAGGGAAACCAGTCACTAAGCAGACATTTCAAGGATTCCTTCCAGATGAAAGATGTATCAGTAGATTGTACTCACAGAAGATGCAGTTTCCACACAACTCAAGCAGGAAAAGAATTTAGAAACCAGAGGTTTTCTGATGAAATTTTCTCATGGAAGTTCAATTTATTTAAAATTAATGCTTGAGAATATTTGGATTTGATAAAAGGTGTTCATGTTTCAGGAAAATAAAAAAGAATATTTTAGTTCAATGTTTAAATTAAGATCAAAGAGCAATAAATAATTTAACATAGACAAAGAGGGATTAATTCAGTTAAGATTTTCTTACATAGGAAGTAAAATGTCATTGTTAACATTCAATAGAAGTAATGTTACTATGCTTTAAAAAGTCAGATTTCTTCTAAGCAAAAAGGTATTCCAAAAATGTATGCAGATTCCCTGGGTAGGATCAGTATGAAACTTCCATTTTTATGGTACTTAGAAACATAACATGAAGATGTGAATATTTTACTAGTAAAGATGACATCATGAGGGTTTACAGCTGCAGCCTAGCTTGAGTGTGTATTTATTGGCAATAATAAACACTCAGAATTGGCTTTGTAACGTTTCGTAGTTCCAAGATATAAAAGTATAAAGCTGGCTCATAAAAATGCTTATACTTTTAAAAATATGACTCACAAACAGATCTCTGAAAAGGGTCAGACTGGTTTCATTTGGGGAGTATTATGTCCTATAGGTATTTGGTTCTCCATATAGTATATTTTCATGTTTATGAAAAGCTTCCAGCTGAAAGTAATTTAGTATGAACGACCATCCATTGGAAAGTTCCCCCATTATTAGCTGGTTTTCATTTATTATTTCAGTTACACAATCAAGCAACTGAGAGAGACTGTGTTAGATAAGCAGTCCCAGCAAGATTCCCTTTCAGCATGTAGTGGGAAAGCAAATCCTAGGGGACAGTCACAGATTATCAGGGTGATGAATCCTATGCTCGTGGTTAATGATGTTTGCAGATCAGATAACCTAGGAACAGAAATGCTTGCACTCAGGGTAGCTGTTGGTTGCACTGTAGCTATTGTTTTAATCCGATTTAAGATGATTTATCCTCTTTTTCTACACATGCATTGAGTGTACAGAGACATCTTGGGAAGGTCTTGGAAGGGGAGTGTCTCAGCTGCTTTCTCCAGGTCCTGTATCCCCTCTCTACACATCCTCTGTGTTCCAGGACAATTTCAGTGCTTCTAAGTGAGTCTTTCTGCAAACTTGTGTGTTTGGTGCTTAGGAGAGATGCTAAGTTGTGTACTGCAGAGCCCTTTCCTAAGCAAGAATACAACTGAAAATATGACACTGCATATTTCTTAATTAAATCCAGTATCATTAAGCAGTAGAGTGAAAAAGTACATGCAGTATCCCTGCACAGCTACTTGATTTTATCTGTCTGCCCTTTTACATGAGCCAGGAGGAGAAGCAGAACATTAACAAATGGCTTCTATTCTCCCAGCTCAAAGCAGGGGAAGAACAACAAGTTGCGTAAATGGAAAAAGAAATATTAGATTTCATGTCATTTCTTTTCCTCCCCCCACACCTTCTGAAGTGTTATTAGTAACAGGGGTAAGAATGGTTAGTGTCCTGTTACCTGCTAATTCCTTTGTCTACCTCAGTCACTGAGATTTTACAACCAGCTACAAGGAGATTAATTCAAATCCTCCTCGATTGCTATGAGGAATATTTTTAAAGGGCCCCTGACAGGTGCTGCAGACCCATGTTTTGGTTTGTCTTTTGGAATTCTAATCCACCAGACAGTTGGGCAGTTTTAGTCTAGGACTAAAAGCAAATCTATGTTACAGCTGGAGATTTAATTCTTTAAAATAGGGAAGAGTCATTTTGAAGTTACCAGCAGGATCTGTAGGACTCCTCCTGCATCCTCCCAGCCCAAAGAGATGGAAACAGAAGCCAATAAGACAACTCCATTGTCTCTGGAAATTCCTGCTCACTCAAACCTGACAGAACCAGATGGAAAATGTTGTTTTCAGACACTTGTTAAGAACTGGCTTCAGATACTCACAATGACACGCTGTGATGGGTGCTGTATGTATAAATAGACACAAATACTTGCATCCAGGCAAACCTCATTTAATAGAGTTTCTAATAGAGAGAATCCAGTATTCTAGAGCTGACCAGTCTGCTGATTCCTGGCAAAAAGATGCAGTGCAATTGACTTTTGAGCTCAGGTTTGCTTATAAGAAATATTACTTCTGTGGCAACACACTGCTCAGCTCACCTTTTATTATTTACAAATGTTCACTAATAAAAGTGTTCTTTTGTATGTAAAGGATAGAACTATTGAGTGAAAAGTCTGACTTCTCTATGCCTTTGCCTCTGGCCCAAAAGAGAATGCATAACCCTGCTGAGGTTTTGGATATGTCCAGTTATCTTTTAATCATTTTTTCTACCATATGGCCAGAAACACCGAAATTACAATATATTGTCATTTCCTGACTTTAGAAAACTCCTTTTCAATTCAATTAAATGGGATAACTCACTAATTCAAGTGCTGCCATTTATGGCATGAGGACTCTAAACTGGTAAATGAGTTACAAGCAAAGCCATTGCTGGAAATTGAGACAGTTTCTTTTGACTAAAGAGGCTCCTATTTCCAAATATTTTGTGTTTCTATGTTTCTGACAGCCAGGGGTGAGCTTACACAGGTAAACACATCTGTGTCTGTACTTAAACTCCTATTGTCCTTTTTTTTTTTTTGTCATATACTTTGGAAAAAATGATGGTCGTAAGTTGAATTTATTGGACTGAGATTTTGTATTTTAAGGGATCCTGACCCAGAATATTAGTGTCCTGGTCATACAGTTTTTCTTTGATTTAGTGTGATCTCAGGTGATCTGCAGGAAGAGTTTTGAGCTGGTATCTTTAATTTTCTTGTCCCCTGCCCCTGAACCCTAAAATATATAGCATCAGAAGGTATGTCTATCTGTCCAGTATGAGAACTTCAAACTAAACAAAAAAAAAAAAAAGCAAAAGGATCTAATCTAAAAATGGGCATTATGGCTCAGTTCCCTTCTGCAAAATCATGTGAAGGACTTCATTTTGATGAAGGACTTCTAGGTGCCCCTGCTCTGGCAGGGGGGTTGGACTAGATGATCTTCCAGGTCTCTTCCAACCCACAAACATTTGTGATTCTGCAGTTTTCAGGCCAGTGTAAAAAGATTGTCTAGCAGAAAGGTATCCAAAAATGCAGTTAGATGAAATCCTTCACCTCCAAACAGCTCTGGCTTGGGCAGCTTGTGAGTATCTCTCTCTGATGCCAAATATGAAATCCTGGAATGTCCCCCAAGTGGTCTGTGAATCTGTAATTGCTTTCTTAATTTACCAGAAACAAGGCCAAGGGATCTGGGAATGCCAAGATAAAGCAACAAGGCATAAGAACTGAAGCACCTGGAGGTGCCAAATATGTATTTGCTTGAGAGGTTTGCAATTTCCTATTTTCTATCATGAAGCTGCCTCATTGTCCAGTTAATGTACAGAATAACCTGGAAAGATTTTAGCTGCGTTCATCACGAAGCTTGTCATTAAAATGTACACATCTTCAAAGAAAATGGCACTTTACACTCCTTTCAAGGGGTCTGCAACTGAAATTGTCCATGCTGCCCTTGGAATGCTCTCCTGAGAAGACATAATCCCTGCCAAGAAAAAATAAAAAAGTCCTGGGTGGGGGGTGATGTCAGCAAGATTTCCATCACTGGGGCCCATAAACTGGGATTACCCATTTAGGGAGTTAAACAGGAGCAATTGTTGCTACATCTGTCTCAGAATGAGCTCTCCCTCCCCCCCCCACAGCAGCTCTGACAGCAGGAGCCCATTATTTCTCAGTGCCACCTTCTACCATTGCCTTATGAAGAATTTATGTGTTTTGAGTTTTCCTTCATGGCAGGCATCCAGCCGTGCTGCACTATAAACCTGCCACGAGGAATGAAAAAAGTGCCATTTTCAGTTCAATTGGGGGCCCAGAATGATGAGCTCAGACAGGCCAAAAGTGCTCTGAACCTCAGCGTGGCTGAAGCTCCTCTGATTCACCCAGCACCCTCACTTTATATACTACTGAGGAGGTGGGAAGTGGTTTTAAAGACTAATTACTTGAGAAGGTTGTGTAGGGTGATTAATAGACCCAAATCCTTTATTGGAGTTCTCTTGAGGGACCCTAATGAAATAACAAATCCAGAGAGAGGACAAATTCTTTTCCTTTTTTGGCAAGTACTTATTTAAGCCCAAAGATGCTGCCAGCTGAATGCATCATTAAAGGGAGAGCTTACTGTTGCACACCAAAACCCCCACTGTGATAAATGGCAAATAAAACACTTCTTTCATCCCCCACATCAAGAAGAGCAGAGCAGCACTCCCAGGATCAGTCTCCTTGGAGTTAATCAGGCTTTGATGGCCTGTAGAGGGCTCTCAAGGTCCTCTGCTGAGCCTCTTAACCCAGTTTCACGTCTGCAGCTGGAGGTTTTCTAAGGTCACCGAGGTCTTTCTCAAAAGGGCTAAACAAAAGGATCCTTCAGCATAAGCGTGCATTATTTGTTTTTTCTCCCCCCCCTTTTCTATGGCCTTGCTGTTTCTGTGCATTATCTGCAGCCACAACTTTGCCTACATTATTTGGTTTAGCAAACAGATGTTAAAAAGCCACTGTTAAAAATAGGTCTCCCCTTAAAGGGGAATTGTGAAAAGAAAAAAAAAAAGACAACAACAAAACTCAACCATCAAGAATACAACTTGATGCAGTGAATGGCAGGACCAGCTACACAGGTTACTTCTCAAAATGCATTCAAAACAAAAAAAACCAACCTGCAAGTAACAGCCATAGGTTGGTGAGGACATGAAGCCTGCAGCAAGTTACATTTGCATATATATTTCATGGCAATTGAAATCTTGTCTTGTGAGTTAATAACATATTTTAATGGCTTGTAGCCATGGTTTTCTTAAAAATATGACCTGTACTGGAGGAAGAAAAATGCCTTTTCCCCTTTGACATTAGCTGTGCTTAAAAGCTGTGATTCTTGCTGTGTTTATCTGCTCATGTAGACCTGAAAAATTGAGAAAAAATAGATTACTGCAGCAACTTCAGTTCCTGTCTTTTCTTGTCTGGATATACAGAAAGGAAGAACCCTCTAAAATCAGGATTATTAGGTTGTTTTTCATTTCTAGTAGAGTTTGTTTATAGAAGGACATATCCCATAACAGTCCTTGACAGCATCTTCTGGAATTGCTAATTTGCCTTTTCAGGGAAAAAAAAGTTGTTTGTTAATAATAATAATAATATTATTATTTTACTCCCTTCGTGTTTTCCTTTCCTTGTGCCAGGGTGGCTTTAGCTAGGACAAAAGTTCCCCACCAAAACCTTCCACCCTGCCTGTGTCTCAGTGTACAGCAACCCAGCTGTAGAAGTGCCCTTGTATTTTTCCTTTCTTACTGGGTGTCTGAATAAGCCATTCAAAGTACCAGTTGGTTCTATTCTTCTGAACTGCAGTGCCAGCTGCCAGAGAGTTTCTGAAGTCGAGTTTGCCCTGGCTGTGCAGCAACTAGTGGAAAGAAAATATATGAGGAGAAACAGGAGACCTTTCTTATCTACCCTTCCTCAGAGGCCATACAGCACTTGTCACTGCTTGCTGCTGCAAGAGAGAGAGAGAGTCAGGCACTTTAAAACTAATATTTTATGAAAATATTACCAGTATACTTAATTTTTTCCTGGACATGTTCTAGGTTTTTTGTTTTGCATAGAGATTTTCTATGCAAGGATTTTGAAGACTGTGTTTTTCCGGGGTTCTTCACTATCTTTGGACCTAGCAGGTCATGCCACCAACCAAAAGCCACACTTCTGGAAGAGCTCAAAATATTGCAAGCCAGCTCCATGTGCATCAAACCATCTGCAGAGAAAGATCCCGTGGGAAAATCTGCAGAGCTTTGTTCTGAAGGGTGTTGGAACCTTCAGTGTTTCAAACACTTCACCTCCACGTCACTTTTCCCTAGGCATTTGTGTCAGTACTAACCAGTGAGGTCCAGTAGTGGAGCTGCATAACACCCAGAGTACCACTGATTTTGTGGAGCTCTCAGAGATGTTCCAATTCATGGTATTTCTCCTCCTATTCAATGCTCATTGAGCCAGGTTATGTGTATTTTATTCCTTTAATATTTTCTTCAAAGAGATGCAGAAGGGAAAAAGGAGAACAGGAAGAGATAACACGGGAACATCTCATGATAAGCTTGTTAAGCTTCTAAATTTAATAAAGAATACAACAAGAACATGGCTTTATGGATCAGATGCTCTTGCATTTGTAATTCACAGGCTAATGGGAACATTCTTCTTCTTTCAAAAGGGTAGAATCACTTGCTGTTGTCTGTGCTTAAGTTTTGAATTTCATTTTGGAGGCTTTGAAGTATATTCCTCCTTCAGCCTGAATAGCTTTTAATTTCACTTTTCCAACCTCAAATTCTGAAAAGAACATAACATCTCCATTTCTTGTAGATCTTAGGTATACTAACTTCACCACCCCACAGAAGTCAGTGCAATTCTCCCTTTAACATCAATCACTTCTGGATCAAGCAGTAAATGTCAAAGCATGCTAAGTTCATCTTTAATTCTTTTAGCTATGGCTTTTTGATGAATATCTACAAAACCATACATAGATTGTAAAAGAAAAATCTGCAGTGAATAGCAGCTTTCCTGTGTGTCCCAGATGACTGAGTGTAGACCAGTTTTCTTGAATTATTTCTTACTGGAATTTAATTTTAATATTTCTGTGATAAGCTTATTGTATTAAAAGTTTTCTTGACTATTTGACATCTGATGTTCCCAGGCAGAAATCTGCTGGTTGTGTTAACCACGTGTCTGTTCTCTGATCAGTGTAGTACTGCTCACAAACTACTCTGGAATTTAATCAGGAAGACCATGGATACCTAGGACTATATAAAACCATGACAGATCCTCAGAAATAATGTTCAAAAATTCCTATGCTCCTTCTCCCTTCAGTGGTTTGGGCTGTGTTAGAAGGAAATACACATGGCCACACAGATGGCACAGAGAGAGGATTTCTGCCTTGCTGGGTTGTCTTCAGTGTGACAAAGGCAGCACTGGGGCCAAGACTGATACCTTTCCAGGAATTCTTGCAGAAATCCAGTGAGTTCTTGTCAAACTGCAGATGTATTGCATGAAGTGTTTGGGTTCAACAAATCATCACATTCCAATCATTTTTCTTTCTTTCAAATTGGAAAATTCCCATCAGCTCTCTTGGTGAACACTACCAGCTCACATGGGAGAACTTCCAGCACGTTGTCAAAGCTGCTAAACTGCTTAGTGTGGAGTTTCAAGAAGCTGCCACACTTTTAAAGCTTTTATTTTTTTTAAGCAATGTCTAATCCCATTAAAACATATTGCTTTTGATACAAATATATGGAAGTAAAAGTTGATATTTGTCTTTAGCAAGCATTTCTATGAACAAAAATCAGAGTGTGCCTGCAACTAAGTTACTTTGGGTACAGTACAGAACATTTTTTTTTTTTGGTTCTAGCACAACTCTAACAAACACTGGCTTATTTTACTACAGTACAAGTCAATTTAAAAAAAAAAACAAACCCAGAACACAACAAAACACCAGGCATTCCTATCTGGGTTTGGAATCATGTTTCAAATGAATACCAAGTGCTGATGAATTCTGGAATTTATTATGCATAATTGCTACCAAAACACAGCAACAGTCCAAACTCCAAAGATGAGTTCCATTTCTAAATTTCAACTCAGTGCACTTTCCAAATGATGTTAGAGCTTGGCACTGGCTTTGAATAGTTCCTTTCCTTTTGTTTTTTTGTCCTGTGAAAGCAACCACCCAGCTCTCTGTTCATGTAAATTCCCATAGCAAGCTCTGTGTGGCAGCTGCTAGTGCTGTCAGTCTCAGTGCCATGAGGTTTTCTGCTTGGAGCACAGCACTGGAGAAGAATTCCCTGCAGGTTGAGGGTCAGACCATCTCAGGAGCTCTGGGAAATTCTGCCCTTTCCCTCGAGCTCAACACATTGCAGCAGCATCTCTCTTTTTGAGCTTGTTGGGATGTGTTCAGTGGAGATCACGTGTTAATCTTGCCCTGAATGCTTTCAACTTCTGCAGATGGGGTGGCACTTTCTCAGGAAAACTCAAACTCTTAGTAGGTTTTGCAGTGGCTAAGGAGAGCAGCTCTCTACCTTGCAGTGCAGCGTGGTGCTGAGGCTCAGGCTGTTAGAGAAATGAGTATTTTTACACCTACTGAAGTATCAGTTTAGATCCTGAAAACAATCATTGAGCCCTGATGCTAATTGTCTCTTTTAGGCTTGTGCTGCTGCAATTGCTGTTTCCTTCTTTCTGATTTAGTATCAGTGCTGGCACAGGCACCATGCATCACGTGCATATGTGGATGTGTTTTCCTACACAAGTAATTTTTTGATTTAATTAGGACAAGGGATATAACTGATTTAGATACAACAATAAAACCTAACTATTAGCCTCTGACTACTTTCCTTATTTTTCTGACACACTGAGATTTGGACATACACTTACAAGCCAATTTTTTTTTCTTTTTAAACTTCTGGCTATGCTTGGAATGAAGAATGAAGAATTTGCATTTCCTATATTATCTTCTAGAAAAGTCCTAGAAATTATCTTAGAAGCCCCTGGCTGTAGTAAAGCAAATTTCCCCTTTGTCACATATTTTATCCTCCAGACCACAAAATTTCTTTACTCTGCTTACACCTTTTCCTTTATTTTTCTCAAGGTTTCATTTTTCCTTGTTTTGTGTGAACTTCAAATGCAAAAGAATCTGCCTGCATCAAGCATTACCATAAGGGTTTTATACTCTGGGTATTTTCAGTCCTACCAACAGGTTTCCAAAACCATCATAGTTTCATGGACAAAAGAAATGAGAAAGGTGGGAATATTGGATAGCCTCAGAATGAATAACATCTAATAACCATCTGTGACAGAGCACATTGGTTTACAATCAACTTGAAATTCCTGGATTTTTTAATAGCATTTATCTGTATCTAAGAGTCAGATGAAATATCCTCATTTTTCCTCTCCTGCTTTCAACAAATTGAACTTAACTCCTTTAAGTCACACCACTCAAATCCAGGGTGAGTCCATCAGTAGATCTCAGGGTAGTGGGGGAGGATTGCAGAGGCAACACTGAGCTCCAGTAAGAGTGGCACTGAAGAGAAAGTCCCTCCTATTTTCCTTGATTTTATCTCAAGCTTGCTGGAGGTGAAAGAAAATAGAAATTCTTTAAAAACAGTTATTCTCAGCCATCTTACAACTTTCAATTATTGACAGTGGCTCCAAAAACTGCACTCTTTCCATCTCCTCTAGCAATATATTTCTTTACATAGCTTTTATTTGCCATATTGCTGAAATAGCTGCTCTTGATCAAAGTTAAGGTAATTCACCTCTCCTGGAAAAGTAAAATAAATCAATATTTGTTATTTAAGACCGAGATTGGACAAGATTTCTACAACTATTTTGGAAGAGATGTGAGCAAATCTTGCTTTAGAGATTTCAGTCAGCCAGATAAAAAAGCAAACAAATAAATAAGGAAAAAACACAAATAAACTGAAACCAGAATGATGTGTTGTGATAGGGAGATTGTGGGTGGTTGGTGAATCTATTCAACACAGGCCAATGCCTTTGAGAGAGACTAGCTTGTGTGTGTGAGTCAGTGCAGCTGATTTAGCCTAGCCTGTACACTTGACTTAATTAGCCCAAATTAGACCTAATTAGTGAGCCAGCTCAGGTGGAACAGTATCCTGCTGCAGCTATCTCGTTTCTGGTTCTGGAGCTGGTTTGCTCTGAGGCAGCTCAGCTCTCTCTGCTCAGCTCTCTCTGCTGAGCTGCCTGGTGTGGGCTTGCCCTAAATAACTTCCTTCAGGTTCAGCTGAGTGCAGTTGAGAGCCAGGAATAGAATCTATGAACTGCTATCAGTTGACTTCATGACCTGCCAGAAATCAGCCTATTGTTGCTTTTCTCCCACTTCTTGATTTTTCTTTTTTTAAAAAGCCTTCCATTTTACAGCTGAGCAGCTTGAGGCATAAAGAGGTCAGTGAATGGCACTACTGGGAGTAGCACCTGGTATCCTTTTGAGAGCATATTCCCAGCTCTTTGGCTCCAAGCAGTTGAACATTCAGCCTCCTTTAGACTTACTCCAGAAATGCTCTATAAATACACCAGCGTCAGGTTTGTTTGGAGCCCACACATAAGGAGTTTATTTGAGGGCACCCTCAGGCAGCTTTTTCAGTTAGAAAATAAATTCTTGAAGCAATTCTGCTGCAGCTGAGCCTTTTGAGGTTGTGCAGGTTATAATACATATAACTCCAGGTTATGCAGTGAATAATATGGAATATTAGGTGCCATTTGAGGCTCCAGAATGGGGCGTTGTGCAGATCTGTAGTGCAACAAGGTGGCATTCTTCTTCCTGGGCATTTATGCATCCTGCCAATTCTTTCTTTTTCAATTTTTTTTTTTATTTTATTCTCCTCTTTCCTTCTCCTACCCTGGCAGGCAAGGGACAGCCAACAGAAAGCAGAAGAGAGGTTAGTGTGAGCTCCATTACAACCAGTGCCTGTTGATGCTTGCTGTTAAATGAAGTGTGAAGCAGGTTGCTAATGGACTTTTTTTTTTTTCCTTCTCCTGAAGAATTAGCTTTTTACCTTTGTGATAAAAGAATAATTCACATACCCATCGGTGGTGAGATCTAGCAATACACAGCTTCATATATTCTGTTTCTAGCTTCAACTGAACAAGTGGAATTTATTTACAATTTCAGGATTAAAGGCTGCATAGCAAATTAACTTTCATAAATGTTTTTATTTGTTACTGGCTCCAGGATAGCTGATGGCTAAAGCCTTTCATTTATCTACATTACCTGAAGCACTGGCTAAGTAATCCTTCCACTGGTGCACTCAAGAAACATGTGGTCTTATTCAGTGTGAAAAATAATAGGAATGAAACCAGATAATAGCCAAACATGTTGTGTGTTTAGTAGGAGTAAGTTCTTAACTTCTGGTGTCTGCAATGTGGGTGAGATTGTTATACAAATATTATTTCTGAGGGGAAATGTATTCAGTTTAAGGCTGTTTTTGAATGTAGGCCTATGCATAAATCAGTCAAAAGACATTTATTATACTCTGCTAAAATGAGATGCACTATGAGCCTGTGACCTTAAAACTCTGCATACTGGAAGATGTGGAGTTCTGTGGAAATATATGTTATTCTGTGGAATAACAGAGCAAATATTAAATGAGATTGTTATAGCTGGATCTTACTCATCTAGCCAGGTATTGTTCATTTAATGCTACTTTAGACAAGGGCAATCTTTATCTGAAAGGATAGGATATCTCTAATTTAGTGAAGTGTATGCTGTGGTACTGCTCAATAATTAGCACCAAGATTGGCAAGGGAACCTGAGATAAGTTGAAAAGAACGTGACACCAAAAATACAGAAGAAACTTATGTCTGAAGGTCCACAAGGATCAGTCTTAGAATCACTCTTGCTAGTTTTGTTGGGTTGTTTTTGTGCTAAAATCACTAAAGCTTATTAAATATTGTTGAATACACGAAGCTGCTAATCATCATCAAATGAGAGATGATTATTATTTGAGAATAATAATAATAATAATAAAGATAGAGAACATATAATGTGAAAATCAGTCTTGCAACTCATAGAATCAGGTTTTCCTACTCAGAAAAAAAATGCATTTCTCTGTCCATTCTCTTCTACCCATTCTTCAACCTTTTCCTTCTTCCCTCCCACTAAACACCCTTGAACCAAAAAAAAGTTGGCTCTGATCTTCCATGGATGAGATGAGGGCACTAAAAGTTGAGGGGTTTTTATTCTTTAGTCAGCACAAATAGAAAATCACAAAAGTCACTGTGATTTTATGTCTTTGCCTAAGTACCTGGACTTTTATTGCTGTAAGAGTTTGTTTACTGTTTAATAAAATAGAAAAGAATAAACTTTTTTTTTTCTAGCTTGGATGAAGCAGTTTTTTCTGTAGAAATAGGGATATTTCACCACTTTAAACTGGCATTAAAAGTGGGACTAATTGCTGCAGAGCAAGGTCTGTTCTCTGGCTAAATGAGGATTTTTTTTTTTTGCTGTTGTTGGGCTGACACTTGCTGCAAGTCTTTCCTGTAAAAGTTGAATCATTTATTTCCTCATCTCTAAAAACGTCCAGCCTTTGTCCTCAGTTTGATTGAGTGTTTAAAAAAAGGAAAGTGCAGGTTTGATCTGCCAGTCAGTGCTCAGGAACTGACCCTTGGGCACTCTCTTGATCTCCTGGAGTTGGCAAAATAGCAAAACTCAGAGCCCTGAGACTAGACAAACACTGGGAAATGCACAGCTTTTAAAATGGATTTTTATCTGCCCCCTTCTTCTCCTTTCAGCCCTCATCTCATTCAGGTAGTTGGGAGGGATGCTGTTTTTAGGATTCTCATTCCCTTCTTTTTTTTCTAATATGCTGTTTATTGAAAGTAGCATCTTAGATCCTGAAAATGTTCTAAAACATTCCATAATTCATGACAGATAAACTAAAAACTACCTGTTTACATATAAATATATTAAGATATCTGCCTAAAAGAATGACACCTGAAAACAATTCCAATTTTTTCATAAGCCTAAGCTTGGGGATACCAAAATTCATTCATCTTTTGCTTTCCTTCCTGGAGATATATGAGAAATGATGATGAGAGGAGAAAAATCTGGAGTTCTTGCTGCCATGCAGAGCCAACTCTAAATTAACAATATAGAATTAACTAGGATATGTTTAATTTATTTTTTTTCAAAGGTTCTGTGTTAGTATCTTAAAAGAAAGATCCTGCATTAAAAACTCATGGTTATTCCTAGGGTTTTTCCTACTTTAATGTCATATTTTCCCCACTCTATACAGTATTTTTTCACAAAAAAAAATAAGAACAGTGATCCCAGAGAGGTTCAGGAATTGCCTGAAAAGCACGTTAACATATTATTTGAAAGGCCATGAATTAAACCAAGACAAAGATCTCTGGTGTTCTGTTACTCCAGCTGCTGGCTAGTGGATTACAAAACCCCAAAAGTCTGGGTTTATCATGAAATCTGAATAAGAGAAAAAAAAACAACACAAAAAAACCCCCAAACTATTTTACAAGTCTTGATTTATGATCAGTCATTTAAAAGGAAAAAAAAAATAGATAATTCTACTTTTTTTTTTTATGTTGTTAGTACCAAGCAGGCAGCCTCCAAGAAATCTCAGTCCTAATACCACTGGACAGGGACGTGCACTCTGAGCCCCTCTCTGCAGATAAAACCAAATGCCAAACAGCTGAGAATTTCCTCTGTTATTTTCATTAACCTTTCAGAAGAAGTAATTAAGCTGGTCTCTGTTATACAAGCTCACTTGGCCACATTGCAGGAGGCAGTGCTTATAATTGAAATAGAAAAAAATATACTACGTGTGAAAAGAGATGGGGTTAATTATTTAGTGATGCCCAACCAATAGTGTGATTGAAATGGGTTTGATAAATAAATGACTGCAGCATCTTAGGAAATGAATGCATTGTGTATTATGGGACTTTTGAGTAAATAAGTATATTTATGCTTAAATCAAAATTTACACAATATTTACACTTAAGTGTATTTACACTTAAATACAAATTTACACTTAACAAGGATATTTACACTTAAGTGTATTTACACTTAAAGATTTACACTTAATAAGTATATTTAGACTTAAGTGTATTTACACTTAAATCAAAATTTACACTTAAGAAAAAAGTAAAGGTGAAAAAACCCCCCAAATTTCACAACACATCTTTTCTGTGCTATTTAGCCAAGGAGTTATCCTGGTGGAAACATTGTCCTTAAATAAACTGAGAATTGTTGTGAATTCAGTCAAGATTGAGACTCTGGCCAGAGTGGAATTTAAGAAGATTCAGCATATCTAAGAAAGAATTCAGAACAAATGCTGAGTCTAAATTATCTGATAAAAAAGCATTTTTTTTGTGACTTCCTCTGATTTTATTATCTAATTAAACCAAGCATTGTATAAAACAATACGTGATAAAAATATAATGCATTGTTAAATACTAATCTTTTCCATATGATTGCTCTTTTCCATAATAATAATATGATATAATAAATAATAATTTGAACTCATCCACACAGCTCATTTTTGCTCTATGCATTTGCAAAGGCACTGAATATATGGTCAGCCCAAGAGCTTATACTAAAATAGCTCTTTTTTATTTTATTTTTCTAGGTGCTTTTTTCCTTTTAGCTAAACCTGAGGTGCAACTTAAACATTGCTAAGTCAGTGGAGTGTGAACTTGTTCAAGGGTATCCCTCTGTAAAA
Organism: Corythornis vintsioides; assembly: GCA_025447755.1. Taxonomy (NCBI): domain Eukaryota; kingdom Metazoa; phylum Chordata; class Aves; order Coraciiformes; family Alcedinidae; genus Corythornis; species Corythornis vintsioides. Next base: position 52,960 of record JAOEGS010003295.1, read on the forward strand.
CTTTCTGTGTGTTTTGAGATTTAGAAAGTGTGGTTAAAGGATTAATAGATATTTCTTAATTCATTAATCCATTGTTTTATGAGCAAGTGCTTAGAATAGTTTCCAGGCTGTTATGTACTGTTAATTAATTTACTTATTTTTAAAAATAAGTGAGAAAAGTTCTGATATATTTATTTTAAATTCTTATCCCACTGCCTCCTTGTTTTGGTATTATTTGCAACAGGATGCACTGGCCACAAATAGAAATAATGGAAAATGGCTTTTTGAAGCCTCAGAATTGCCCTTATTGTGGGAAAAAAAAACCTGTCCAGAACACTAATACTAAAAATAAACTACATTTGATTCTGTTGGCATATTAACATACACAAGAATGTAATTCATAGTTCTTTTCAGAGTCTAATTTAATTTATCATGCAGAAGATCCAATCTAGAGGGTGAGGAAAATATATTGGTTGTCTGTGACTGCTTTTTTGATGGTAAATATTTTTCTGTTTGTTCATTCCACTGAACACTAAAAGGGCATTACTGGAATTCCTTGCATTCCATAACCTGGATGAGGTCCATGAAGTATTTGTCATATTAAAGGAGCTATTGTTAAACTTTTCCTTTATTGTCCTATTTAGAGCCACAAATTGAGCCCAGTAAGGAAGTTATCCAAAACATTTCTCTAATGATGAGCATTCTTTTGTTGCATCAAACTTTACCCCCAGACAAAGAAATAGGAATTATTCCATTCATTAAGCATTTGAACATCTCAGCAGATTTAGAGGAAAAAATGAAAGAGAAAATTGAAATTGTGCTTGCATGTTTTAATTGCTATAAAAATCAGGAAGACATGTAATGGGGCTTTTTGGCCTTGAAAATATGAATCCACGAGGATAAACCTCTGAAACAGAAATCAAATGGTGTCAAGGTGTGTCAAAGCAAAATATTTAGTCACTTTTGCACAGTGTCAGCTGCAGCATTTTTTTCTAGGATGCAATTCTCAAGGAGATTCCCCTTCCTCTGTGGAAAGAAGCTCTGGTGTTAGCAGGTTAATGAAGCATTGTGTTTAGAAGTGATTTTATTTTTTTTTCTGAGTGAGCTGTCAATGCACTCTGCTGAAAGGGTTGTAAAAACATTTATCCAGTGTGTGAATTCACCCTTCCAGGTATTTTCAAAAGCTGTTTTCCTCATCACTATCTATGAGAAAAAAGAGAGAGGGAAAGGAGGGCCTTGGGGACATTGCAGATGCTCTGTGGAATGCTGCTTTGAAGTGTGAATGGACCTTGGCATGTCCTGGCCATTATCATGTATCTCATTTGCCTTTTTGACAGTAGGAGGCAGGCAAGAATGCCAGAAATCTTTTCTGTCAGTGTGCATTACCCAGGCAGCCTGAA
>JAOEGS010003296.1:0-15421 GCA_025447755.1 Corythornis vintsioides
ATATTTAAGTCAAGGTCCTTTGTGGTCTCTTCAGTGTCTCAGCTAACTTGAAAGGGCAATCCCTTGACTCTGCACCCTGCCCCAGGAGCTGTCAAAGCCTTCAGAGCCCCGTTTTTCATTTCAGTGCTGAAACAACCAAGTACTCTCAGCACTCCATTATCTTTGGGTCACATACTTGTAGTTTTTATAGATAATCTTAGGTTTCACTACTTTAAGCAGGAAGATGGAGAACACAAGACAAAAGAATTCTGTGTAGTTGTCTATTTTTGTTCAAATAGGAATGCATCTTCTTGGTTTATAAAGGCTTGTTCCTCATACCCTTCTCAGGGAAATAACTTGTGTTTCCCCACACTTCTTCCTTAAATGTTCTTAAGTTACATATGTTCTTTAATGATACCACATTCCTGGCTGTGGGAATGGAATAGCTAATTTTCTCTGTGACCATGTAATTTCTGTTCAGGACTCCTTTTTTCCAGTTTTGCCAATGACTTGCTGTGATACGTTGGGCTAATTCCTACTCTTCCTCACTATTCAGGTAACCCTTTTGTAGACCAATGTAGAAAACGGCTTCTCTGGGTGTACTGGGGGATTTTAAGATCTAGTTTATATGTGTTTACAGTTTTATGGGGATTTTAGTTTTGTAGATGAAACTATGAATTCAATTAAATTCATATTTTTATGCCCTTTTAAAGAAAAAGATAAAAATACTTTCAGGTAATATTTTTTAAACTATCACCTGATTTTAGTTAAACCATCTCACAACTGGAAAATGCTGCATGTTTTTTCTTTCTTTTTATAAGCTTTTAAATGAATTTATTCTCTGCTTAATTTTAGAATACTTCTGTTTTGTCACATCATGTAACAGGCCTGTAATACTACTTTCACTGCAGTAAGTATTACAGACTTAAATACTCAATGCTCAAAAAAAAAAAAAAAAAGACAAATCAGAACACAGTGAGGTGGGGACTTTAATTATTTAGTAGATTGCCTGATTAATCTGGTGCAGCAGCTGAAGACTTATCCACCAAGATCTAAGCTGTCTGCCCTGCTCTTCTGTCCAAGACTATGATCCTGCAGAAGAATGAGACAGGGAGCACCAGCCATGGCTGATCACTGAGTAAGCTGTGCAGCACTCAGCTCAAAACAGCTTTGCTCTCACGCTTAAATTGTTAACAACCTCTTCTCAAAGTTTTCCAAAGGCCAGTAGTGCTATCTTAAAATTGTGCATCATATCAGATATAAATACTCTGCAGCTCAGAGATAATAGCTATTTTTACTTACAAGGTCATGAAAGTCAGTTCTCCACTTGCTTTGCAATAGTAAGAATAATAATCAATAAAGCAAGAAGTCTGTGAAGTCTCTAATCAAAAAAAACACAAGGATTAGATATGTTAATAACTGGAAAAGGAACTCTTTTTTTTTTTTTTTTCTTTCATAAAATTAAGTTTTAGATACAGAATTTGCTTTATTTAGCTTCCAAATCATTTGTAGCTGTGTCAATTAACACAGGAGACTGAAACCAGTACACCTTCCAGTACCTGAAGGGAGCTACAGAAGAAGGCTGGAGAGGGGCTGTTTACAAGGGCCTCTAATGAAAGGACGAGGGGTAATGGGTTTAAACTAGAGAAGAGTAGATTTAGACTGGATATCAGGAAGAATTTCTTTACCTTGAGGGTGGTAGAACAGTGAAATAGACTCCCCAGATTGGTGTTTGAGGTCCCATCTCTGGAGATATTCAAGGTGAGGTTGGACAAGGCTCTGAGCAGCCTGGTCTAGTTGAGGGTGTCACCGCAGGGGGGCTGGACTAGGTGACCCTTCCAGCCCTAGCCATTCTATGATTCTATGATACGTACCTGGATGGTTATACAGTCTGACAATATGAAATGTTAAATGCTTTCACAAGGTAGTCCATGAACCCACTGCAAATACACCAGTGCCTGCCCATGAACGTTCTGTGGTTTCCCCTTCTGCTGTGAACAGTAATCCCTCTCCTGGCTCATGCTGTGTAAACAGGTGTCATAAAATAGAAAGGCATATGGCATCAATGTGGCAGCAGCACCTCTCGAGGACATCCTGGGGCTGATGGCACATATACCATCACTCAGGCTGTCCCTCCAAAAACTCTGGGAGAGAGAAAACACGGGCAGCTGAGCATTCCTGTCAGAGGGAGCCTGAGGACAGGGATGGGAAATAGTCTGCTTCAAGGCACCTTCATCAGGAGACAACTGATTACCTCTGTGAAAAAAGTTTGTGATTTGAAGGCAGCTGAATAACATGGCATGACATAAATTACACTCCAGTTCACTGCTTAAAAGTGTAAAGCTGAGGAGGGTATGGGAAGGTTGATCCATTGAACAAGAAGGGGAAAGGGCAGATTAATACTGAACAGAAGCAGTGAAGTGAGGTTTTGCCTTTCTCCTTTCCTAAGTTAATGCTTCTACTATTGGGTTATGAAGTTCCCTGCTGCTTTTTTCTTTTCTGGTCTTCTCACCTTGCAGTGCCTTTTCTGAATCTTCTGAACTCAAATGTATGGAGTCCGAAGTAGCGCCATGATGGTGGTTTCCAAATTCTAGAGAACAGGAGGCACTAAGGAGCATCCCCTTGTTTGGTTATTCTCTCACAGTTTCTTGCTCAGCATTCTTAACTCCCTGGGAAGCACTCGTGGCTCTGTGGTTGTGGGGACGAACATTGAACTGTAGCAATCCTAATCACCATGCAGAAGCTGTGCAGCAGACTGTAAGAGATGGCTAGCATCTCTCATCCCTAGCTCAGTCTGAAGTAAATTATTGCATCTGGAATGGAGTATGGTTATAGAGTCTGAAAAAAAACCAAAACAAAGACAAAATCACATAAACAAACAAGCAAAAAATAAAAAAAAAGCACCCTGAAGAAGCATATACTCAGTTGTGAGTCCTGCATATATGCACAAGTAACCTCAATGACCCTGCAGGGCTGCCCCCCCATGCAAAGGGCACGTCCCACAGGTAACAGTACCTTCAACCACTCAAAGAGTGGAAGGACTCTCTTCAACCCTGTACTAACTAGAATGTTACATCCCCAGTTTCAGTAAAATTTATAAAAGCAAGAGTAACTACTGAACATATTTAAATGCATACTGGAAGAAACTGTGTGGGAGTGCTCTAACTAGAGCTCTATGGAGATTACTATTATATGGGTTTGTATGTACTTGTGAGTTATCCAGTTCATGTCTACTGCACAGTGTGGGTGCAACAGAGATAAATGAGCTAAGTTATCTCTAAATTAGTTAGTTCTGGTATCTGAAACCACATAGCTTCTGGTATCAAAATTAACTCATGTCAAGTGTCTGTATGTATTTTTAGGACAGAAAAAATCAACACAGAATGCTTCTTCTTAAGTGAGCACAATGATAGATCAGATGTTAAAATACAATACAACCCAATTAATACAAAATTATGAAAACATTATGAGAAGTTATGCCTTCAGATAAAGGAAATTTAAAATACAAATTTCTACACATTGAAAATGCTGAAAGCAGTAACAATTCAGCTGAGACTAATAGTAATTAAACCAAACATAATTATAATCTTTGAAACCTGCACAAAGGGAGAAAGGATAATGTGTCCAACAAATTCATATTCATCAGCTTAATGTTGTGCATGAATACTCCATTAGTAAGCCACGGGAAACATAGTTTTAGTCATGTTGTTTTCCCATGGCAGTTTTTGTCTTTGTGCTTGAAGTGATAAAAATAAAAAATCATCCACATGCTGCACTTGTTGGACTGGTGCCTCTCCTGGCATTAGTAGCCGTATCTCCATCAACTTCCAGTCTTCTACAAGTAAGCAATAAAGGTTTGTATCTAGAAGCTCACTGAAGGTACCTAATATTACTGGAAAAGAAACCATAGCTGCTTCAAGACCTTATTCTCCTAGGGGATTCTTTGCAGTTAATACTGCTTTATTAATTAATCACAAAATGATGGATTGGAGATGGTTTTCCCTGCCTGTTTTACTAGAGTAAGGCAATAAACACAATTCCCATTAAAATCAATCAGTGGGACCTTTAGCATCCTGTAGAATTAAAACCTTGTGCAAGGCCCAAATCATATTTCCAGATAGACATTACAATGCACTGTAACTGTGGTAGGATGTTACTACACATCTCAGATAAGACTGGACATCGCATCCTCTGTGGTCTCAGTACAAGGGCAGACAAGTGAGCTGAGCATGGCCTGTAAGGGATGGCTGGGACAACAAAGCTGAACTTGTACAGTAGCAGAATGGGATGTGGCCATGAAATCCCTTCTCCTACCTTTTTGTTTTGTTTTGTTTTTGTGGCTGCAGAAGTCTCTGCTACAGAATGTTAAGAAGCAGCATGTAGGAAAAAGAAAAAAGAAAGCTCTTAGATCACCTATATACCACTGTTTCAGAGGGATCTAATATCAGTGCTGTGAAGTCTAACATCTATGTGAATTCCCATCACCATTATGCTTTAATAAATGCTAGATGGCCATGGATTTATAATACTAATTGAGAAATATCTCTTTTAGAACTTTAAATGTCTGACATTAGTGACACTCCATCACAATTTTTATTTTTTCAAGAAAGCTCCAGCAGACTCCTAGCTTGTTTTGAAACCTCATCAAAGCAAAGTTTTCTCCATGAGCCAGTGGGTAGTGATGTTCATAAGTGGAACTTCCACACAATTTCCACTGTGGGAAAACATCACATATGTTTTCTATTCTTTCTTATGACAGTCTCTCAGCTGCTTCTCATAGTAGTTAAAAATCTGCTCAGCTCCTGTATGAAGCAACTTCCTAGTCTGTATGCTAAGATTTCCTTCCTTTTAATTTTGTGGCAATGCTATTTTCCCACCAGCTTCTGGGACAGCGAACAATTCCTGTCTCTCCAGGCACCATCTACCCTTCAAATAATACACAGACTAAGCAAATTATTCACAGAAGGAGGGCACAGCAAATATAGATTGGCATAAAAACATCTGTTTTACTCTCAGATTTTGCTTATCAATGTCTGTTTGAAATCATTCCTATTTAGTGGTATGGACTGAAGGCAGAGCTATCACTCTGGTTACAGGTTGCTCAGCTGTGTGTGATCTGGTGTTTTTCATGCCCTTAGTTTTGCATCATTCTTATACACTGCAGAGGAATACTGTTTCTTTGCTACAGTGATGAGTTCATCAGACCAAGGTGTTATTCTATCGAGAGTCCCCTGAAGTTAGAATAAGTCTAAAATTTTGAGGCTATACCATTAATTGTGCCTTACCTTATTTAGCAACTAACCCCCTTTTTTTTTTTTTTCCCTTTTTTTTTTCTTTGTGCTGAATTTTTTAGCCTCACCCAAACCAGGACAGAATTATTTTTCTATATCCTGGTCTTTACAGAAAAATAACATATCAGCTGCTCTGCAGAACTGGGACAGTAGAGCCCCCCCATGGGGATGTGACAGTCAGTGTCAGATGGTGAGTTTGTGCCCAGAAACCATAGGACAGGATATGATATATGCACTTTTCATTTGGCTTTCCTGCATTAAACTGGTATCTGAATCGCATAATGAGCTGGGTAGTGACTTGGGGAATTATGTCCACATTCTTTGCTAAGTGTGCAAAGCTTTTGTGATGGGATCCTTCTCTTACTGAAAACTAAAGAGTAGCATTAGATAAAAATTATATATCAAGTTTTCAGTAAAGAGGGAACATAACCATAAAATATCACAAACGAGTATTCCATCCATACTGGAAATTAAACAAGAATATTGCATCCATACTGGAAATTCCATCCACATTTTTTCCTGTGTTAAGGAACAATTAATTAATTGTTACATTCTTCTAAAAATGTGGATAGATGACTAGAACATAAACTTTGATTTTCCAAGCTAGAAATGGGAAATATGTGTTAATATGTGCTTTTTGGTTTTTTGTTGGTTTTTTTTTTAAGTCTCCTGTTCCTTCTGTCATTGTATTTTTATGATTTAATTGAGCGGAAGCAGCTACTCAAGCCTTTAACTAAAGGACAATTTAGCATAAGTGTTTCTCTGCTACTGACTTGGCTTTTGGATGTCATCTGTCATCTCTAGCAATACAGTGGGCAGGACATTGAGCACCCCTTGGAGGTCCTGGATCTTCCATTATATCCATCTAAGTGACTTCATCTTAACAGAGATTTAAAACTTAGAAGTTTGTTTGAAAATATTTTCTTCAGAGTTTAAACACAGTAACAATGCTGGGAAGACCCCCTGAAGTATTTAATAAAGAACTTTACATGAACAGTAAAGTAATTGAAAAAATAAAGGCAGGAGAGAATAGGATCAAGAAGAGTAAGAATTAAATTCTAAACTTAGGCAAAGTTGTATTAAAATATTTAATTCCTCTGTAACAGCCAGCTAGTATTGCAGTAAGTATTAGGTTTTGTAGAAAAGATAATGCCAATATTCTTTTCTTGGAAGAGATGCATTTTGGTTATAGTAAAAGGCAGTTCTTCACTGTTAGATCAACATTTTTGTTCAGGGTGGAAGTGATCCAAGGATCTTCCCTCGCTTGTGATTATAGCTGGTATAAATCCTTGCAGAGCCTTAGTGCTGTCCCCTGTCTCTCACTTCAATCTTTTTAATCATAGTTCATGTCATAGCAATTGTCCTTTAGTTCTACCCAAAAGACTGTCTCTTTTTTTTTTGCTAAATCGAAGCTTCTGTTGGTTGTATATAATGAAGAGTTAGCACTTCAATCTAGAAAGGAAGATATTTCAGTCAATAAATAGAAAAGTGCTAAATAGATAAAAACAATGACTTTGGAGTTACAGTGACAGCATGTATGTAATTCAATATTATTTTAAACAACATATAGAGTTTCTGTCATGTTTAAAAATGCATATATTAAAAAAACAATCTCACACAAATTGGCAAAATGACATGTTCAAAATAGTGAAAACAAATGCCTAAATGTTGATGCTCTTTCAATCGTTTTACCAGGTGTAGTATGGTTTTGCATACTGTATATTCAATAGGAAGAGCTCTTGGTCTTTTCCACTTTACCTAGAGACAGCTATAAGATCTGTTAACACTTATTTTTCCTCTAAATTAGTTTGGTATGTCATCTAAAATTTTACTGAGAGTAGTGTTATCCAGAAGAAGTAACTATAATGAGCCCCTTAAGAAATGCATTCATGTCATGAAATGCTACATTTATTAACTATCTTTTCTTAGCAGACCTTCAAATTAATAACTATCGCAAACTATAAGCAAACAGTAGGTGACTGACTTAATTCTGACTCTGTGATGTGATTTGCATCTTGGTGTTGCTTGTGCTAAAAATGGGCACTGGATGAAGCTTGAAAATACACACAAAATAGTATTTTTCTTTAATATTTTGTTACAGAATGTGTGGTAAAGATCATACCAGAAAATGTCATATATAATAACTAGCAAGTAACTAACCAGCAACTATATCAATAGTTAGGGACACATCACATTTTAATATGTGAAAAACATACATTTTTTTTCATTTTTTAATGAGCTTTCTCCTCAGTTGTTAAATTTGAAGGAAGGCAGTATACTCATCTTATGGTTGGTAACTATACTTTCTATTTTGATTTGAGTCCATAAGGTATTTGCAAAGTACCAAATGTTCCTATTTCCTATGAGGAGGGTTTCCAAATAAGCCTTGGCAATATTTCTGAACAAAGTGGGACCACTGTAGAAATAAACTGGCTTTGCATCTCAAATCTCCATGGGGCTTATGAGGCAAAATTACTTCAGCAGAGAAAGTAGGTTAAAGCAAGGACAGACAGTCTCCTCAATTAGTAGAGCTGAAAATAAGCACAAATACTCACCCCATTCAGTACACTTCAGATTCAGGAGTTCTGAAGAGCACAGATCAAAAAGCATAAAATTAGTAAATTGTACAAAAGCATGTTCCTTAACTCTTAATTGGATGAGGCATCCTGCAGATCTACTATGTCTCAGCTTTAAACTGGGTTTACTTTATAGATGTCATTTTTTAAAATCCCATTTGACATAATCTTTATTTGAAGGCAGTCTGGTTTTGGACATGAATGGTTCATGAAAACATGATTTGTTTTTCTTTCTGTTGTGCATACCCACCAGTACACATTAGTTAAGTGTTGGAGGGTTTGGGGTTTTGTTCTGTGGGGCTTTTATCTTTTCTTTTCTTTAGCATTGGAACATAGGTAATTGTCTGGTATTGCAATTAATAGGAGAAAGTGTCTTGTTAATAAATTATTTTTTTTAATAATTTCTGCTTTGAGGGATGGATTCTCTAGGAATTAAAACATATTCCTATTTTTTCCCTACCTAATCAAACAACTGTTATTTTCTACCATACTAATTGTTAGTAACAATATGGATTTTTTTCCCCACCTCCTACCTAGAGTTATAATGAGCTGTTACTTCTAGAAATCCTTTTTTAAGTTCTTTAATATACTGTTCCACTGCTTCTCAGCTCCAGTTGTGAATTAGCTTGAATTTAGTTATTCATTTTTGACATTGAGAAGTTTTCATAGCTCCAAAATTTACTGATAATGCTTCTATCACTTATGTGTCATTCTGTACAGTATCACAGTGAAAAATTAAATTCTGAGAACCAGAAGCATCTTGTTTTTCTCAGCTTTTCTCTCTTCTTTTCATAATAAAACAGTGCCCCCAAGAGCTTTCATTTAGGAAGGGGCAGTTTAAGAAAATTAAGTCAATTAACTATTCACCAGTGTATTAATCTCTAAACATTAAAAATCTGTCAATCATTGCAAATGGAGATGTTGCACTGAAAGACAGTTGAAGGACAGTTTATTTTTGATTTCTTATTTTATGCCCAACAATAGAAAGTTAACTAAAGACTGAATTTTTCTACTGTTTCCAGTATGGAACCTCTGCCTGCAGAAGACATCTTTGCTGGTATTCTGAAGAATGGGAGGCTGTGATGTCTGCAGACCATTGCTTCTAGGTGAGTTTATTTATTACTGGTCTGGTTTTGTCCTTTGCTGGTTGACATTAGGACAGCTGGCAGCAGTCCAGGAGGCAGCAGGAAGAACTGTTTGTTTATCTGTGGATAAGCAGAGAAGAAAGGTGTCATGAAGAACAAAGAGAGGGTGAACAAGGAACAGCTTTAGCTATATCAGAGTCACAAAAATACAAATAATAACCTTATTAGGCACTTTCTCCAAAATACATGAAGTATACATGAAAATAATCAGGAATAGCCTCCAAGTCTCAAGAGGCAGATTTTCATAATAACCTAGAGCAATGTAATTTTTAGGTGCTTTTTAAGAGTCATCACTGCTTTTTCTGAGTAGTAAAAGCAGCAGCTGATTGACAGCATCATGACTTGAAAAACTGAGGAGTCATCATCACAGCATCTAGTAAGTTCATCACCCTCAAAGGAGGAATGTTCTAAAGCAAAATTTGGAAATGAAAAAAATGACCATTTATCTGTCAACAAGCCTTTACATTCAGAGAGAACATGAGGGAGAGGGGAAGGGAAGGAAAGAAAAAGGCTTGAAAACAGGGATGCTACTTGGGAAAAAAATCCCTTCATTAATCTTTGCATTCAGTTTAGAATTGAATCCAACAGAGCACAAGACGAGCCGTAAGCAAAAAGGAAAGAAAAGACTGAAAAAAGGGCGAATTTTGTGGAAACTCACTGGCTTCAGTCTTCAAACTAGTTTTGTAAGTGTATTTAATGATAATGAAAACTATCTGCAGATTACCTACCATACACAGACAGGAAAATTTAAGCTGTGGATCTTCCTGGAAAAGATAATACCCAGTCTAATCTGACCTCTTGATAGTACATTAATATAGATATCTACAGAAAAGTAGCAATTTTTATTGTTAAGTACAAGGGTGTACATCAGAGTGGTGCTATGAGTTTGTGCATCAGGACTAAATTATTAGCTCTGAATAGCTCATTGCAAAGGAAGAGAAGGGAGAGAAAGGGACTGAGGATTTTGGATGACGGGCTGAGGTTGGGTTTGTGAGAGGAACAGCCAGGAACAGCAGTCATGGCCTCTTCACTTCTCCATAATGGTTTGTCTTTTATGGGGGTAACAGATTTTACTGGAAAGAAAAGCAAGAAAAAGGAGAGGAGGGAGGCTCCTATTAATGAGCTGCACACCAATGAAAACTGTTTCTAAATAATTTAAAACAAAGGGCAAGAGCATCCACCTTACACAGCAGTCATCTTCTCCAGCAGTGACAAATTAATGAGAAGGAAACAGAGAGACCAGAATAAACCTCTCATAATCCAGGAAGTGGTAGTTAATGACCTTCTAAGACAACTGGAAACCCACAAGTCTATGGGGCCAGATGGGATCCACCCGAGAGTGCTGAGGGAATTGGCAGGAGAACTTGCCAAGCCTCTATCCATCATTTCTCAGCAGTCCTAGTCAACTGGGTAGGTCCCGGATGACTGGAGACTTGCCAATGTGACACCCATCTATAAGAAGGGCAGGAAGGATGATCCAGGAAACTACAGGCCTGTCAGCCTGACCTTGGTCCTGGGAAAGGTTATGGAACAGTTCATCTTGGGGGTGATCACACAGCAAGTGCAGGACAACGGGGGGGATCAGGCCCAGCCAACATGGGTTCATAAAGGGCAAGTCCTGTTTAACCAACCTGATCTCCTTCTATTATCAGGTGACTCACCTAGTGGATGAGGGCAAGGTGGTGGATGTCTCCTCTTTACCTGGACTTCAGTAAGGCATTTGACACCATTTCCCACAGCATTCTGCTGGAGAAGCTGGCAGCTCATGGCATAGATAGAAGGACTCTTAGATGGGTTAGAAACTGGCTGGGTGGCCGAGCCCAGAGGGTGGTGGTGAATGCAGTAAAACCCAGTTGGCAACCAGTCACAAGTGGTGTCCCTCAGGGCTCAGTTTTAGGACCTGCCTTGTTTAATATCTTCATCAATGACCTGAACAAGGGAATCAAACGTACCCTCATCAACGCTACAAGCTTGGGGGGAATGGCTGGAAAGCTGCCTGGTGGAAAGAGACCTGGGGATGTTGGTTGATAGATGGCTGAACATGAGCCAGCAGTGTGCCCAGGTAGCCAAGAGGGCCAACGGCATTCTGGCCTGTATCAGAAACAGTGTGACCAGCAGAAGGAGGGAGGTGATCATGCCCCTGTTCTCAACACTTGTGAGACCGCACCTTGAATACTGTGTCCAGTTTTTGTCACCACATTACAAGAAGGACATTGAGGTGCTGGAGTGAGTGCAGAGAAGGGCAATGAAGCTGGTGAAAGGGCTGGAAAGCATGGCCTATGAAGATCCGTGCCAGAGCATGCTCTGTATAGTGTCCACATAGAGTTCAATAGCATGTTGTTCAGATCAGATGTGCAGTTGGGCAAGTGTTGTTATTTCTGAGCTCCACAGACCAGTGTGAATGAAGATAAATATGAGAAAATAGTAAAAACATACACACAAGAAATAAATCATAGCATTCCTAGGTACTCCAAGTTTCAAAGAATAAAACTACACTCTTGGTCATAGAGGCAGAACCAGATTTAAGCTTAACTCTGTTTTCTGCACAGAAGTCTAGGTTCTTCTGCTTCCCTAAACTACATTAAACATTCACTAAATATTTTTACATGGAAAAGATAAACTCAGTTTGGGTCACAGAGTGTCCTTTCCTTATCTCACTGAGATAAAAAACTTAGTTATTCCTTGTTGTATTAGAATGACAACTAATTAGATTATCTAATAATAAAATTATTGTGCTGTAATTTATATGTCAAATGCATCCATGTAAATAATCTTTTAAAGGCTATACTGGCGTCACAGATAAATGTAAATAAGGATCTACTCTCTTAATTACTATTTTATTTTCACAGCTTTGACACCACAAATACAGTTTTTCTAGTCTGTTTGCATAACAGCATATACCTTAGGAGTGGAAGAATAAACTCTATTCTGAGAAAATTGAACAAGTACTCTTTTTTTTTTAGGTTTCTTGTGACAGTTACAGACACTCTGGGTGAGCTGCTTGTATTTTGTGCATGATATAAGCACAGGAATGTTGTGGCACTGCTGATCAGCGTGTCTTTTCACTAGGCAGTCAGTGCATTACTTGCAATTCAGTGGGTTTATTTTGTTCTGATTAATAATCTCCAAAATTTCTGAGCTTTAGGAAATAGTTCACTCTCTATCTAACAATCAAAGATATAAAAATAACTTGATGTAATTATTTTCTAGCATTCAAAATTCATCATTTGCCTTTATCTAGAAGTTTGTTCTTTTTAGTGTTAACGCTGAACAGGTAGGCATGTTAATGCCATATTTCCCCAATAGAGGAAGCTGCTCTCCTGCTCCTGAAATTTCTTGCCCTTGACAATTGTAGTCAACATTTGCCAAACTAAGTTAGCAACAGTAAAAGGTGATCCCACACAGCAAGTCATTTGCAGGGAAATGATCTGCATGAACATTTGTAGTGTTGCTCCTGCAGGAAACCACAGCATTCCAGCTTTGGATTTGCTGCATATGTGCAGTAATGTGTGTACAGGAGAGGAGATCTGAATTTATTTATTTGTTTGTTTATTTTAATAGGAATATCTATAACTATTTTTCCCTTCTCCAGGAGCAATTTCTCCTTCAAAATAGATATAATTTCAATTGCAAAAGCAGGCACAAATTTTTTCAGTTTCTTCATTTGATGTGACAGTCAATTCACCAAATGTTGTGGAAGAAAAGGAGGTAATGTATGGCTTATAACAGGGGTGGAAATTTTACAGAATATGGGAGAAAGGTGCCCTCTATTCAGAAGCCTTCTTGCTCATTAGCAGATGGCTGTGGTTTAATGAGTCTGCAGTGGTGCAAAGAAGGAATCAGATGTTTTGTGAAGCTGTCATTACTTTTTGTGTTTCTCTGTACTGTTCCAGCTTAAAGCACATTGTTCCTTTCATAGCACCCCTCAGATTACTGTATCTCATCCTTTCCACATCAAAGTGCTGTCAGCACTTCTGTAGTATATAAAAGACAGAGATAATTTTACAATACATTATCTTCAAACAGCATTGACTTGTACATTTGCAATATTTCATTCTGGGATTTGCAAAGGAAGATGCTCTAAAATGAGTAGCATCTTAAACCCAAACAAAACCAGGAACAGAAATATGTATTTAAAATTGGACCACAGCACCTCTTCAGGGATGGTGGGGGTTTTAGAAAGTCAGTTCTTCTCAAGTGCTGTCTGAAATGTATTTCAGTCAGCTAGCAAGAACCACCGTGTGGAAAACATGTCTATTATTTGAAAAGCATGAATAATCTTTTTTTATTTACTAGCTGAAAAAATACGATACCTTAAAATGTCTTCACTGAAATATATAGTAAGTCAGATGCTGGTCTAAATATCAAAGTCATAGCCTCAGCTATTAATCAGTGCATAGAGACCTGGGCTTGCTGTGTTGACCTTATTGCTTTATGACAAAGTAATAAACAAAAAAAACCTAATATAAATAAAATAAACCAACCAACCACCAACAAAAAAACAAAACCAAATAAACCCCCCAAACCAAACCAAACCAAATCAAAAAAAAAAAAAAAAAAAAAGGAAGGAAAAGACTGAAAGGCAGCAGAAAGACAGAACTTTGTAGGACTTTTAAGTCCACTGTGCCAAGGAATGCACTTTCTGCTTAGACACTGATTATACAGCTATGCATATATATTCTGTATATATGAGCTAGCTCTCCTAGACAACCTGAAGCATATTCATAGATTCATAGATTCATAGATTCATAGATATTAGGGGTTGGAAGTATATTTATGTTCTGCCCACTGGTTGTGTATCTTTGCTGAATACAGTCCTCAGAGCTGACAAGAATCACGTTTACAAATGATTGCATCTGCTCCAGCCTAAAGTACCTAAAACATCCACAGGGGTCCCTGGACTAAGGCTAAGGAGGATAAGGGTTTGCCACCCTACTTAGCTAAAGCTCCAGACATAAAAAAGATCATCTCTAGAGCCTCTGAGAAGTGAAAGGTGGTTGGGCTAGCAGGTCAAAACAAAGGAATTTTCTTCACATCAGTATTACAGAATGAAATTACATGGATTAATAATGAAACCATACCGAGGGCACTGAAGGTAGAAAGTGTTATGTTTCTAGTTATTGGGTGCAAAAGGCTGCGTTACAGCCATGCCTGCAGCAGATGTTGTCATGCTGTGGGCCATATGCTTTTAAGTTTCTCAGGAATTAATAAAGTCATGACTCTTTTCCCCAACCTCCCCCACAGGTCAGTCAAATTATAGGACGCATTGCCCTGGCAGGCTCTCACAGTGGCGATAATTTGAAAATCAAGTCTGAATACATGTTCTTCTCACAGGGGAACACACAATAATTCTACCAACAAGTATCAAGACAGATTTTGCACAGCAACTTTGAGATGCAAATATCCTAGCTGTGAATAGTGAGCTACTCAGACTGCACAGGAGGCATTCAAATAGAATTCCCATTGTATATTTAGGCACACACTAAGTAATTTGTAGGTGGTGTGATCAAGCTAACCTCTATCCTTCACGTCACCTACCAAATCTATAGGATTTGGCTAGCAAGAGAAAATAAATGAGATGCTCCTGATACATGCTAGTCAAACTTCTAGAAATACCGTTCATCATCCTTGCAACCAAGTATATTGACCATACAGAGAATTAAGTGATTAAGCCATTGGGCTTCTTGGCCACAAGGGCACATTGTTGGCTCATGGTCATCCCCGTGTCCACCAAGACCCCCAGCAATCTTTCTTCAGAGCTGCTCTCCAATAGATCAGCCCCCAGCCTGTACTGATACATGGGCTTGTTCCTCCCCAGATGAAGGACTCTACACATGCTCTTGTTAAATTTCATTACATTTCTCCCTGCCCAGCTTTCCAGTCTGTCTAGAGAGAGATGGTTGTCTCTCTGGATGGTAACACAGCCTGCTAGTGTGTCAGCCACTCCTCCCAGTTTGGTGTCATCAGCAAACTTGCTGAGGGTGCTCTCTATCCCCTCGTCCAGGTCACTGATGAATATTTTGAATAATACTGGATCCAGCACTGGGGACCCTTGGGGGGACCCTTGGGGGATGCCACTAGTCACAGGCCTCCAGCCAGACTCTGCTCCACTGACTACAACTCTCTGGGCTCTGTCCTTTAACCAGTTCCCAATCCACCCCACTGTACAATAACTCAAACCACACTTGTTAAGCTTGGGAGACAGTATTAAAAGCCTTGCTTTGAAGTCAAGGAATACCACATCCACTGCCCTCCCTTCATCCATGCATCTACTTATATCATCATAAAAGGCTATCAGATTAGTCAAGTGTGACTTCCCCTTACAGAATCCATGTTGACTACTGGTGATAAGTCTCCTTTCCTCCAGATGCTTAGAGATGGTGGCAAGGACAAGCTGTTCCATCACCTTTCCAGGGATGGAGGTGAGGCT
>JAOEGS010003296.1:19724-30519 GCA_025447755.1 Corythornis vintsioides
GGGGGGTTGGACTAGATGATCTTCTAGGTCCCTTCCAACCCCTAATATCTATGAATCTATGAATCTATGAATCTTCTAGGTCCCTTCCAATCCCTAACATTCTGTGATTCTGTGGTAACAGTGTTCACTTGTTTGAAGATACCTTGTGTTTGCATCAAGGGAAACCCCGGCAGATAGAAAGCTTGAAATGTGTACTAAATTGAAAGACAGATGTTCACAGCAGAACATTGATCTGCAAGACTATTAATCGCTACTTTCATTTTTTACATTTGTTGATAATGTTAAAATATTTCATGTCTACATTTATCTCCATCTCTGGACATAGGTATTCTAGGTAACATGGCAATGACAGCTTCAATGGGAGCAGACTTGGTCACCCTGCTGTGACAGACTAGTGAATAATGCTATTTTTCAGCTATAGACACAAAAGATACTGAAGGTCTGTTTAATAAACAATTAAACAGGGTTCTGATCATCAATAATAACTTAAAGACTATATTTACTTGTATGAATGCCTGACTTGAATGTCAGAATTTCCTCTTTGCTTCTGTATTTTCTTACTAAAAATTCCCTTAATCATCTGGCTTGAGGTAATTTATAAGACTGTCACTAGTGATATGTTTTGTGGATTTATACAAATATATTTATTTTCTGTGTTTTTCTGCCAATGACATGCTAACTATTTTCTATACCATCAATTTTTAATTAAAAAAAAAATCTTTGTTGTTTAATAAAACAATACTAATGGTACATAAGAAATTAGGTATCAATACTCTTTTATTTCCTGAAAAGTACCAGGAAGGATAAAAAAATCTACTAACCAAACAAGTTTGAATCTTTAAGCAAATATTATAGGCCTGCTTCTGCCCAAAGAATGGAAACTTGTGTCCACAAATGACTACGCTGACTGCAGTGGTTTCAGGGCACAAGGGATGGGCTCATACAAACCAAACAGCAACATTTCTCTTTGCAAGAAAATCATGACTTGTGCTTTCCCATTACTACAAATAATAAGAAGTTAAAAACGATAATATTTTATTTTTAAAATTTGATTTATAATTCTAGAGTCTTTTGGCCTCAGATTTTCAAGTTCTGGAACAGTGATAGGTAATTATATTTCAAACAAAAATAAACCCACACTTCTAGATCTTTTAGCTACACTCACAGACCTTTTCTGTGTGCTCAGCTATGTCAGCAGAAAAATGCTGTCTTTGCTTATGTCAGTCAGGAATGTGGTGCTGCTATACCAGCCAGAAAAGTCATTCCATCATCATGTCTTGAATCTGTACCAGGGCCTCGGCCAGCCAGGCTACCCTGGCAGAGCTGCTGAGGCAATAAAGAGCCATGTAAACCTCTATTGCCAGGGCCCAAGTTAACCTTTAACTACTTTACGTGATGAACAATGAGCAGCAACTCCAGCATAGTTTTAAACCTGATTCCTAAGGATAAAATCAGAGTTTTGACCTGAGGTGTGTTACAGCTTCCCTGCATTACTAGCTGCAATATTACAAGGGACACTCTAGCACTGCAGAACCTGCCTGGCACCATCAATGCCGACGTCCAGCCGTTTTTGCAGTGCTAAGGTGTGGATTTACAGCTTTCAATGGCTTCTCACACTTTTTTGTTTCCTAGGAAAGCTTTTTCTTTTATTTTCTATCTTGTTCAGCATGGGAACAATACATTTTGTTAATGACTGTTCTGTTTTTTTACCAATGTGTATCTATCAGGTGTTAGAGTTTGTCCCTGTTTGAACGGTGAGAAAGTGCAGCCAAATTACACCCAGGAAGATTAAAAGTAGAGCAGAAGAAGAAAGGAATTAAGGGGTGTATGGCCCAGGTGGAACTGTGGATGCAAAAATTAACGTATCTCATGCTCATTTTAGAGTTTGAGACAAGCTTCTTTCAACCCCTAGTTGAGGCAAAAGTGAGATTCAGCATATCCCTCACATTCTGTCTCACTTTTCTGAGTATAAAACATTCCCAATCTAGTATATACTTTTTTCCACATAGAAAAAGAGGAGAGTGAAAAGTATCACCCAAGCTACAACGTTGAGTAAAGCCTAGAGCAGAGGCATGTTCTTCGACACTTTAGCTAGAAGAGTGTGTAAAGAAGATGGTTAACAAAGAGCACGTTTTGGTTTGGTCAGTGACTCTGATATCTGTGTTCTGAAGAAAAGAGATGAGAGAAAGGAGAGCAAATAGGGCATTATCCATCTGTAAAAAAACCCATTACTCAGAGCACCTTTTGAATTATGATGAGCAATAATTTTCTATGTCTGCATAGTCCTTACCCATTCTGTTTATACGGAATTTTAAAACAAAGAATTTGAATAAAATATTTGAAGTTGAATTGATCAGACAGATATTGTTCTCAACTGAAATACAAGCAGTATCAGAATATGATCTCTGCATAAACCAAAAGAAAATACACAGACCTGAGTTTCTAATGAATTTTTTTTTAAATCCTGTTTGAACGAGCACATACTCCCATCCTCCCACTCCCATTCTTCATCAGGAAAAGGCAGAGAAAGGGAGAGGTCTTTGAAAGTCACAATATTACTTCGCACATCTCTAATGTTTTCCATTTTAAGATCTCTATTGCTTTACAAGCTTAATAAGATTAACTTTATGCCCAGCAAGCAGTTTTACCCATAAAAATAGGTAGGTTTTTACAGGATTAGGGCCTCCATTTGTCCTTAAAGTGGTGAGCAGTGAGTGTCACTTACTGATTTCATAGACACTGCTGTATAAATAATGGATACTGTGATTTGCCTGAAGATTTGTCAAAATGAAAATGGTATTGGTTTAACCTGAAACAAAACAAAAAAAAAGTGCAGCAAGGAAAGCAGAAAGTTAAAAATAAACCAACAAATAAATATTAACATAATTAAACATTTCCTTTGATTAAAAAATGAAACATTTCTTAAAGCTCTTGAAACATCATTCTTTAGAATAACATGGAAATTATTTAAAATTACAAGTCAGAAATAACAATTGACAATTAGCATGTCCAACTGAATTGTCTACTTTTCTGTGTACATGGCATGACAATTTTGATAGTAAAAAATACTCTTTGTTAGGCAGTGTTTTCTGGTCTCTACATTATGAAAGGTTAAGTCTAGCTTTTGGCACATGGCTGTTCATAGCAAAGCCTCCTCTCTGAAGGGCTTCTGAAAGTTTTATGAGGTTGGCTTTGCGGTATCCTTTGGCCCTTGGGATGAAGGACACAGGCTCACAGGCTTTAGGCAAAGAAGGTGCCTTGGACAATGAAATATTCTATAAGGCCCTGACATATGTGCCTGTAATGCCCGACATACAACCGGCTGTGCTCATGAGAAAGCATTTGCACCATCGTTTTCTGCCCATGTCTCCTCGCCAGGAGAGGAGAGCGGCTCGGCGCGTCTGCTTAGATTAATGCCATTCCAGGCGCCGGGCCCAGCTCTCTGTCCTGGCGAAGTCCCCAGCTCTCTTGTGAGCACAGGGGCAGGAGAGGACAAGCCGTCTCGGCGGTAGCGCCTCAGGGGCGCTGCAGGGACGGAGGTAGGGGAGGGGCGACGGGACAGGGCGACAGGGTCGCCCGCTGCCGGTTTCTCCTCCGCCCAGGAGGCGCGGGTCCCTCCCCACAAGATGGCAGCAGATGGCGCGGGAAGGCCCCGCAGCTCAGCAGCAGGGGCAGAGTCTTGCTGGGGCTGTCGGGCCATTCGGCCCGTCTCCTCCCACCCTCGTCCTGCGACGCGGGCCTGAATGCCTCCGCCCCAGCCCCGATCCCGGCCCCGATGCAGTGTGGGGCCGGCCAGGTCTGACGGGTTGTGGGGCAAGGCTCTTCTGCCGCAGCTGTGAGGTGGAGAATTGCAGGGCAAAACACGGTGCGAAGCAGCTTCTCCCTCCAAAGGAAAGCCCTTAATGGCGGCAGAGTTGCTTTGTTCCTGAGTCCTCAGCAGAAATCCTGTTTGGCCTTTCCGAGGAGGGCGTTGCAGAGTCAGGCCTTACACAACTATGGCCTGAACCCTGGAGAGCCAAGGACAAGACAGTGCATGCAGCAAAGGGGATGGCCAGCTGAGGTCATGGTCTGTCAGAGGGACATGTGATTCTGTACTGCCAAGATCTGACACCCATGTCAGTAGTCTGGATACCGTAGGCGCATCTCCCTCTCTAGCCAGTCCGACCCCATCCCTTCTCCCTGGACAACACTTCCCATTTCTGACTCTTCTCAAATCTCTTGCTACCCTTGTCCTGAATGTAGAACCTACAGAAAATTTCCTTTGTTGGTGGTTGTTATTGTTTGTTTTTATGTGTTGCAATAGTTAGGGAAAGACCTAGTACTCTGGAAAACTTGCTCATAATTTCCTAATTAAAATTCCCTTGGAGGCTAAGCAATGACAGAACCACCTCCATGGAAAAGGGTTGAGGAGTCAAACAGCAAGAGTGCTGCTGTCAGGGACCTTGAGAGGGTTTTGGCAGTTGTGAACAAAAATCAGGATTCAAGGCTGAGAAAGTCTGAAAAGTTTCCTGAGGTCGACTGCTAGCTCGATGGAAGAATAGATTACAATTTTTTTTTTTCAAAGAAGTCAAATTAAATACTCTTTATTTACAAAAGGATTTTTTTTTCTTTTTAAAAATTATTTAAAATATATTGTGAAATTATGTGTGGAGCAAGTATATGCTAAGAAACTTAATTATACCCTACTCAAGAATGAGTTAAAGAATGTTGCTTTTTAAATTATATGAAGAATCACTGAAACTTTTTTTTTATGGTATCTCAACTATTTTGTTAACAACATATATAACATGCTACTGATTAAATATATTTTCTGTATCTTTACAACAAAGCAGATGACACATTCTGTTTACTTTTGTAGGTGTATTTTCAGAACTGCAGAATAGCTTTTGGCCAAAAGACTGTGCTGCAGTTCAGCAGGAATAGAGAGATGTACTTCTTTTCCACATAAGTAATTCAGAGTAATGAGATCAATTTTGATTTGAAAAGAACAGTCTTATTTTGGTATTTCGAAAGTCATTAATAGACACAGCAAGGGACAGTGAACTCAACTGATTTCAGAAATCTGAAGGTCCCCAGCACAGGTTTTTGAGAACATTTGCAAACAGATGCCTCTGGGGATTTTCAAGACTATCTACAGGTCACCTTGTATCCATTGATTTCTTTGGAAGCAGGCACCTGATTGCCAGAGCAGTTTTGAAAATCTCATTATGCCTCTACTGAAGATTTGGAGTCCTAATATCTGGCTTAGAGTGACAAGAAATGAGTGTCCAATTCACTAAGTGTAGTTAATACAATGCTAATATATGTTTTAATAAATTATGCCATTGGATAGACAAAGAAAAAAAGGGTTCACTGATAGCATTTTTTTAAAATCTCTATTTGGACATGTTTTGCACTGTAATTGTACATCCTGATACAACTAACAAAAAATCTCATCTACTGAAATTGAAGATGTAGTGGACTATTTTCAAATGCCAGTTAAGGTTTCTAATATAAAATTTGATAAAGTATGTATTAAATTTTCTGTTTAAATAAACATACAGTATGTAGTAAGAAATATCCATCTGGCGTAAAGGCTATGTACAATTGCATTTTTGAATTATTACCCACATCAATAAAAGCAAACATTGCTAGAATAACAATGAAAAGTGTAAATGGAAACCAAGATCAAAAGCAGCTTTCAAATCAAGGTTCCATGATTCAGATCTGTTATTTATATCACTTTGATTTACATGTCAGTCCATCATGCTTACAGCAGTCTCCTCCAGTGCAATTAAGCTCACAAATTGAAGACCATCTACTTGTACTGAGCAGCAAATATACCTTTCTAATCTCTTTGATTTCATTTTACTCATCTGTTAAGAGGAATAAAAACTTTTCTCTTTTATGAGTGAAGGTACCATGCAAATGCAAATTATATTATACAAAATGGTAATTGAAATGGTAAAAGAGCAAAAATTGTTAATAAAATGACAATTCAAGACACACAGAAGTGTCCCTGGGTGAATGTTGATTGAAATGAAGATAAGAGTGAATTTTAAGTGCCCATAGAAAAACCGCATTGAATGTTAAGAGTAAATTAAGAAGTGTGCATGCTGAGGGACAGAGCTGTCTCAGAAATGGATAAAGAAAGAACTAAAATATTCCTTAGAGGACAAAGGATCTCTCAGGCCTCGATAACACTGCAAAGCAGGTTGGGGAATAGGCTGTGGGGAACACAGGCTTAGTGACACTTCAAAAGACCCAGGAACTCGAAAAAGTTGAAAATGCAGTTAGGGACAGATTTGGATCTGAAGAGGGAAAGAAGCAATAGTGAGCACAGCTGGACATGAACTTTGATGTAAATTCCACAAGGTTTAAGAAGAATTAGGGCCTTTAGATGATACTGTCATTGGAAATTCTGAGGGGTGACTTCAGGGCAGAGCAAAAGCCAAATTCTCTACGCTCGCCAGCCCAAAGCTGCTGCTGGCAGCTCACTCTGGTAGAGGCTGGGCCCAGGTGAGCCTGGCACACATCTCTGCAGATGCTGATGGGTTCTAGGATGCATCCACTCTGAAGTGTCTAAATAAGTGAACAGCAAAGAGAGAGGAACCATTTATGGCCTCTCAGGTGCGCAAGCACCAGCTTTAAGGTACTACTGCTGACCTTGTCACAAAGCCCGTGTGCCAGGCAGAGGCTTTTGGAGACTAGTTTAAGGGTAAATGGTGTGGGAAGGATGTACAGATACACAGACTGATAGGTAAGCTTTCATCCTTCTGTATAGGCTATGACACCTATCCTTTCCTGTTCTCAGGGGTGGCAGTAGTCTATCAATTTAACTCAAAGTTCTGGAAAAGTGATACATTGGTATGATGTTAGGACGAGAAGATAGAACTGTGACAAGATGACTGAAGGAAAGACACAGTCTGGCCCTTCTCATACGGTCACGGGCATCCACACTAGCAACATAAGGCTTATCACTGCACAAAAAGTACTGCTGAAGATATATGTGAATGCTAGTTTTGAAGAAAAAAATAATTGTGTTTTTTTTTTTTTTCCAAAATATGCATGGGAGTGTGTGAGTAGGGGCAGAAGAACATGGTGGGAGAACCAGGGACTGCCTAAGGGACACTCTTTCAAGAATGGAAAATAAGAAATAGTTTCCAGCATTACCTCACTAATGTGAGAGCTGAGAAAGAAGAAAGGAGACTGACCTGCTGCTGGGAAGGAGGGGTTCTTTGGCTGAGGCTTTTTACTAATTGCAGGTATGGGAAGCTTTCTGAATATGAGGAAAGTGGCATCTCTATGAAATGATAGACCTTTATAGCGTGTAGGAACTTAATGCCAAGCAGCTACATACTGCTGCTGGCATCTAAACTCTCCCAGTTGACCTTCTTCAGAATGTGCACCCCAAAGTGAAACAACAACCAGTACAAGAGAAGGGATCATCCTTATAACTCCTATTGTCTCTCCAGAGACCACCTCAGTCAAGTCAACAGTAATCAGAGATTCAGTGTCAAAAAAACATTTTCTGTGATAGCCCAGTCAAGTCAATCTCTCGTCTCCTCCATGCCTCCTCCCCCCTTTTTCAATATTCACAACTGCCATTACTAATAGAGTCTCACCAGTGAAGCAAACAGCTGAGAAAACACCAATACTGTGGCTTTTACAGTTCCCATTTTAAAAAAGGTCAGATCCTCCATATTGGAAAAAAAACCCCAAACCAAAAAACACACATATATATATATAAATATAAGTCATTTTAATCAATTCCAACTGAGGAAAGTACAGGACACTGATATATACTCTGCCTAAGATATGTCTGTCTTCTCACTTTTCATCATTTTGCTGTCTGCTCAACTGGTTGGCAGTTATGATGCTGACAATTTAATCCTTATTTCTAAATCAGTGTCAACAACTATTTCTTTCTCTGGAAGTGATACAGAAAGACCATAAATTACATAGAACATGATGCCAAACAAGTCCTTTCCTTTTGGCACATCAGTAAAAGGGGAAAGGGAAAGGGAAAGGGAAAGGGAAAGGGAAAGGGAAAGGGAAAGGGAAAGGGAAAGGGAAAGGGAAAGGGAAAGGGACCACACACAAAAATATCAACGAGAAAAAATATCCACAGCCATTCTTTCTTCCTAGGAAACAGCAAACCAAACACAGTGTGAGAAATGTTTACCAAGCTAGCATGGGCAGCCATGGCTAGCAGAAGATGTGACAAAATTACATTTGATCCCTTTTCTTGTTTAAGTGACGGGTAGTGGTACTTCTAAAAATCAAACTTGCAAACTGAAGAAATCCTACTGTATTGTTGATTCTGTGCTTCTAAGTCAAAATAGATCATCACATGGGAGAGACATGGAGTCTAATCTGAAACCGCATAAAATTTACCTTTATCAGGGGAAGAGGGATAATATAGTGTCATATTCTTTTACACATAAAGGAAATAGGTTCAGTGCACTTTTATTTTTATTTGAAAAGCAGTTGTTAAGTTGTTAAGGCTTCCAAGTTTTTAACAGCTCTCAGGGATGTATGAATTCACTAGCTTAAGCAATGATGTATACATCAAATGTATACATAGAATGACTTGCTATATGTCCTCTGGGTACAGGTTTTGGCTGCATAGGGCTGTACTGTGACCTTGGCATGAGTCCAAATGCATGAATGAGGCAATTTGCTTTACACTGCTGTGTAAAAGGCAGCTTGGGAAGTAAAACTGCACCTGGTAACCCACTTTTTGCAGGCACCATACCTTGTACCAACGTACCCCAGTGGAATGGATCCCTTTCAGCTCTTTCTTCATGTGTTTTTTTTTGTTTGGTTTTTTTTTTTTAAATCTATACTGCTGTCTGATAGCCAAAGATAAACCAAAGTTTAAATCAACAAACTTTTGCTTCTGAGTGTTTCTGAAAAGAAGTGCTGTCCATTATTTCTCTAGGGTGCTTTATGGTGAAACTCCTGTTAACAACCTCTTCTCAATTAGCTTGTTCTACCCTGTCTTGAAGCCTGGTACTAGAAAGTGCTCCTATTGGAATCAGGGCAATCATACTGCCTTCGATGTATAGCATGTTCTCAACATAGCACACAGGATATGGTCTTCAGGCTCAAGTTCACAAACACATGTGCTTAATTTAAGCATGTGAATAGTCCCACTAATGCTGAAGTGCTTAAAGTTAACCATGTATGTAATTGCTTGCAGGGCTGGTTCCTTAATTAGCCACAGTCATCCTTTAATCCTCCCTATCTTTTAACCTCTGTTACATGACTCAATTTCTTTAATCAGATAATGAACATTAAGGGAAGTTATTATTTACTGCTTCTGCTTCAAGACTGGAACTAAAAAAAGGTGGACCTTGAGGAGAGACTTCTTATTAAACATGGTAAAAATAAAATACAACTGCACAGAAAGATGTTTGTAACTTCTGAAGAACATCTTAATTTTCCTTTTGTTAAACAAATGACATTTCATGCTTCTTTCCCTAATTTTAAAAATTGCACATTCTTTGTGCAAACTAGGTATAAACTTCTAGGAATAAATAAAATCCTATTACACTGTCAAAGCAGCAAATCAAAACTGAAATGTAGCAATGCAAAGATACCAGAATGGCCACATTGAAACAAAACCTACCAACATAAGTCAGAGAAAACAAAAAAGTTATAGAAACGCAAGATAACACGGAAGAAAACAAACAACCTCAACCTATATTTCTACTCAACCTCTTTTTTTTCCAATTTTATTTTTTCTCTCTTTTTTCCTTTTTGTTCAGCACATTAGTGCTTCTCCAATTTTTTTTTTATTGTTCTCGGTGATAATTCCCTGCAGCCCTCTGCTTGAATTTTCTCCACTTGCTTTACCTCTAAGTAATGGGCACCTGTGCTACACTTTACCAGACAGAGTCTTACCCTCTGTAGTTTTCTTCACTTCATCCGTATGCTGCAAGCTGTCCCACTTGGGAGAGTTGCCTTGCAGTTTGACAACACTGGGAGTCCATTCTTTCTCAGATTATTTCCCTGTCAGGTTAACTGCTTCTGGAAGCAGGACTACTGACAGCATACGTTTTGAATCCAGCCATGAAAATTGCTTCATGATAATCTTTACCAAATGCTGCATTACATGGTACTGCATTTGCTACCAGGCTGGGAATTCTCCTCTGTTTGTAAATCTGTTTTTATGACCATTTTATTTTGTACACTTCATTTCATGCCTAGTACCGAAAAAGGAATAAAGTGTCACAGCAAAGCATTAGATACTTACCTAAAAAAAGAATGCTAGCCTATCCAATTTTCTTACAGTATTGCTCACTCAATATAGTGAATAAGCCTGAGGTCCAATAAGATTCCTCATAATGTACACTGAACTGTATCACTTTCTTTCTCAAACCTGTTTGCCATTGAGCAAGATGTACTCTACCCATCTTCTCATTACTATGATCAATCTTCTCTCTGCTGATCAGAATTTAATCCTATTAAATCACTAGGCTTGCAGTAAATGTGCATCGTACACATGCATGCTTGCCACAGCATATTACTATAACTGCCTTTATTTTTGGAACATGCTCTGAAGTCTCTTCCAGGCTAATGGGTACAACCCTGCAGCACGGCTGCAGGAAGGTGCGAGGGGCACAGCGAGTGAAGGGACTGCATGGGGGCACCCACCTCCCCAGTCTGTGCTCCAGGAGCATGAAGTTTGAGGGTGGGTGGCAAGCAAACAGCATGGACATTATGGACCTGCTTTCCACTTTATTCATAGATTCATAGATATTAGGGGTTGGAAGGGACCTAGAAGATCATCTAGTCCAACCCCCCTGCC